>OX393554.1:22904392-23096892 GCA_947650365.1 Chamaelirium japonicum
ACAGTTGTATGGAATAAACCAAAGTTATATAAAGTATTTTAATAAGTTGTTTTTTGTTTATCTCATGCATTAGATGTTTCCAATATGTAGATTGATTTAGGTTAAATGAGTATATTTAGGGTTGCAACTTGGGTGGGCTAACCCGAACCCACCCCGAGCCCAATCCGATTTTTTGTGGGTTTGGGTTGGGATTTTGCCTTCCCGGGTCGGGCCTGGGTTCAAAATATTCAACCCGACTTGAATTCGGGTTGGGCATGGTGTAGACACAGAAATTATATCGCGGCCAAACCCGACTCGTGTGCACCAATCCGGGGGCAAACCCGACACGAACCCGGGGCTCACCTGACCCGACCCGAGCCAAAGGAGGGGTCGGGTCCTCAAGTGGGGCCCACCCGGCCCCTCTTTTTTGGGAAACCATGCCCCCTACTCGCGGGTAGGGGGTGGCCGGCCAAGCAAGAAAGAAAAAAAAAAAAGGAAAGAAAAGAAAGAAAGAAAAGAAAGAAAGAAAAGGAAGAAAAAGGAGAAAAAAGAAAGAAAAACCGTTTTGCGCAGGGGGAGGTTGCATAGACGTTTACACAAGCGTGGATCTGCGTCGATCCCTCGATCCGACGGACAAGAAACGAAGCCGGGTCGTGATGCGATCTAAACTAATCCTAAATTGAGGGGTTAATTTGATCTAAATTATAACTCGCAAGTGCACGAATCGCTTTGTAGGAGCGGTACGTATTACGAGGTCGATCCCACAGGGATTGCTAATGAGGGAACTATCTAATCTAAGGTTATTAATCTATCTACCTAAGTTACTTAATGAGCAATGTTGTTGATTTGGTTTTATGAGATTGTGAAAAAGTAAACTAATCAAGATTAAAGCATGCAGATTAACTAATTAAGGTAATGCGGTGCAGTGTGGAAGTTCAGATATGGATGTGATATTCTAAGCCCTAGAATCCGCACAAGTAGCGATCTAAACTATACTTTTATATGATTTCAAGGATTCTCATGGAGATTCGAAGTCAATCTATCCCCGCGGAAGGTATTCAATAAGAAGCACAATTAGGGTGAATTAATGTAGCGATCTTTCTCGCTTCATAGGAATAAGATAAAGTAATCCTCTGTAAAATTCGTAGTGATAACAAAAGCCAAGACTATGTAATAATTTCCCGTAAAACTTTCCGTAATAACGAGGAATAAAACTATGAAATCGACCTCTGTAAAACCCTGATAATAACGGAGCATAAATCAGACTTATTGCATTCAATTCCTATCAAGCTTTCATGAGATAAATAAGATCACATTATTTCATTGAACGAACGGAAATATGGAAATAACACATAAAAACAGAGTTTAGATCTGACTACAGGGCTTCATCCAGGTCTTAGAATAGGGTGGTTAGCCTCGCATGGCCATGCGAGCGCTGACGGCGGATGCTTCTTTGAAGATGACGAACCCGACGATGACGGTGTTGAAATAAATCCATGGTAGAGGCCCGCAGCGGAAGCAAAGTGAAGGTCCGAGGACCGTGAGCGGTGTGCGTTACATATCAAAATTTTCATCGAAACGATCTACATATGCGTGTATGAATCTAGCATGGCAACTACGCGAACCCTTAACGATGATCTAACGCGAAAGAACAAACTAGCATGAATGCATGTTCTAATTATGTTAGATCTACTTGTTAGAGGTCATACCTGCGTGCGGAATCTTTCACCGCGACAAATTTCTTCTTTGTCGATGGAGACGGGCTACGGATCTGCTCGACATAGCTTCGGTACGACGGCCATAACTTTCTGCTCCGAACTCCGATTGGGCTGAAATTTGGACTGCAGGTATCCAACTTCGAGACGCAACTTTTCCAACAAGTTTCACGTTGTTTGGACTTCTATAGCTCCCGGAATCACAGAAACAACGTTGATTTTCTGTGCAGATTCTGGACAGCAAAAGGTTGCGGGAGACGCCTTCTAGTTCACCCGATCTCACACGATGCACGGCACCTCGTCGATGGATCTCTGAGTGCCTCCATACGACGAGCCTTCTCCTTCTACAAAACACCACGTGAGGAAGACGAGTCGCCATCCAATGGCGCAAGCGAGGGAGAGAGAGACGAGAAAGGAGATGCGAAGAGAGGAGAGGGGGCGGCTAGGGTTTCCCCATGCCATGGCCGGCCCTAGGGCTTGCATGGCTCTATTAATTTCGTGCACCCTCTCTCTCCTTCTCATATATAGGGCCGGCCTATTCATATGGATAAGGACAGTATGGATAAGGATGATAGATTCAAACCTTATCCCTATATATCTCTTCTTTATCTCTATCCTTTCCTTGTTTTCGAAAACGGTCAAAACCAGCCCGTTTTCTGCGCCTCATAACCGGCCCCTTCATCGGAGGCAACAACCTCCCGAAACTAATGGGGCCGGCCTTGACCAGTCTCTCAACACTTTCGGCCGGCCCCCTTAGTGCATAGTGGCGCATGGTATGACCAAAACGCCCTTATGCCACTAGTTGGCCGTTCCTCGTGTACGAGACTTTGCAAGGCACACATAAGTGAAGTGCACCAGTGATTTCACTATTCTCTGAGGTTCCCGTAGGGTGCCCCTAGTGAAGTCAACTAGTCAACTCGCAACATGTCCCGGTGCATCGCACCCATGTGGCAAAGTCCACTTATGGCAAGGAATTGCTACATGCGTCTCTGCACTAACCTAGGGTTTCCCCTTAGTGCACACACGTAGCTACGCATCTACCGTGCACTAGTGCGAAGCACTCATGGAGCGTATGCTTGGACTTCTCGCTTCCTCTAACTATGTTCTGTGTTTCGAGGAGATGGTATAAGAACCGTACATAATGTCGATAAGGTGGAACCTTCAGGGACCAGGGTTCATGGCTTCCAACTCAGACTCGATCGATACACTACCCGAGTGTACCATCGATCCTCTGAGTCCGAGTTAACCTGCGTAGCCACCCAGAGTGCGACGCAGGCTGCACTCCAATTCCCCCGGACTTACTATGTTCTCTCTCATACCCCTGCTCTCCGCTTAGTATGGTAAACTCGCTGTCCCTCCACTTGGTGCCATGATGCAACTCGAGCAGTGGAGAATACCGTCAGACTCGAGTGCTCATATGACTCGGTTCCTTCCCAGTTGACCACATACATCGTACCTCCGATTACTCTTCCGAGCAACCGGATCCGTCACCAGTCTAACTGATGACCACCTGGCCAGGGTTTAATACGACGTAGGTCAGACCAAGGAACGCACCTCCCGTTAGGGGTATGGATAGCCTGCAGGAGTGACACGCTGATACAACGCCAGCCGGGTAACCCAGTACACCGTGGTTTTGGATCACTGCATCCGGATCCTCACACATTGGTGCGCCAAAGCACCACACAACTGGTTAGTCCACCAGACATGGTTCCTCAGGGTTTAGGACCGTTTTACCCTAAGCAGAAACACGGTTTAGTGCACCGATGTCTGCTCATCGATCTGTGCACCGTGTTGGTTCCGTTCGGCCATAGACTCTGTGCCTGGTAATGACCGTGGTGGAGACACCTACGCTCTGTCATCCCAACAGCTTATCCTGATAGGGCGACCAACCCTTATCAGAGCTGCGAACGTATTTAGGTTACATGGGACCAGTCCCTTGAGTCTCCCACTCAAGTGGATTACCATGTAGCCATGGCTCTCTGTTCTGTAATCAGAACACGTACTAAGGTACGTACCAATATGCAATCCTATACTATCAACCATACAAAGCTAAACACTAGGTTTTTACGAGCTATAGACCTCACCAATTCTAACAATCTCCCACTAGGTCTAACGAGGAATAACGGTGTTGAGCTCTGTAGCTTCTACATGCTGCCCAAAAGCCTTTGCAGAAATTCCCTAAAGGAATTGACAACATTGTCTGTAGATTCCACCTCAGTACCGCTACTTGCATTTCCTCATATAACTGTCAGATCAAGTGGAGTTTGTACTTGATGGGTTTCCCCTCACGGCGGTGCCTAGTCTCCTTGGACCTTGCTTACCGCTCTTCTGTTGTAACAACAGATAACTGAGCCTCTGGTACGCGTCCCAAGTTCTCTAAGAACTTCCTAAGCCTTACCACCTGATATACTACTTCGCACGCAACAACGTGCTAAGCATCTGTGGTAGAGTCTGTGATGCACTTGCTTCACACTCTACCAATTACCGCTTCTAATCCCAAAATAAAAATAATCCCTGAAATCGATTCTCTGAAACACACATCTGACACCAAAGTCAGATCCTATGTGTCCAATCGATATCAGGACCTGTGAAGTGCAAGCTAACTCACAATCCTTACTTAACGAGGATTTCTGAGTATACCCTTCACATCGGTCCAAAGATCTGGACCCGGGTTCGACTGAAACCGACCCATCTTTCTACTGCGCAATAGATATCTAGCCTCTTAAAACGAATCTGGCTAGAATCTTATCTTCATGCATAGCCTGTGACAGCAAGAGAATCTTGCTCTGGTTGTCTCGAGTTACCTTGATTCCCAGAGCATAACTTGCCTCATTAGGGTCTTTCACATCGAATTGTGATGACTATAAACCTTTACCGTAAACAATATTCTTACATCATTTTCAATCAGTAAAATATCGTTAACGTAAAGTACTAAATACACCCTTGTAGCTATTTCACCTTTCTTGTACCAACTTGGTTTATCCTCATTCTGATCAAATCCGTGTGAGCGGATTCCCTTGATCAAAATAGACATTCCAACCTGGATGCTTGCATCAGTCCATAAATGGACCATTGCAACTTGCATTCCATATCTTCCTAACCTACTGACACAAAGCCTGAGGCTACATCATCCATATGTCCCTTTTCAAATTCCCGTTAGGGAATAAATGTCTTGACATCCATCAACCAGATCTCCCAACTATAATGGGCTGTGATGGATTAAGAGGATCCGTTATAGACTTAGGCATAGCTACCAGTGAGATGGTTTTGACATAGTCAATCCTTTCTCCTTTGGTAACTAATCTAGCTACTTAAGTCTTAACCGGGTGCTCTTCTTATACACCTCCTACACCCTGAAGGGTGACAGTGCTATAAGTGTCAAGACTGTTCCATGGGACATTGATGTAAGCTTGCCTCCATGGTCTTTTGTCAGTCAGAGCTGTCGGAAGCTCCCACTACTTCTTCGTAGCTCTAGGGATCATCCTCCTGAAACTCTGGATTAACTATCAAAGTTTCTCCATAGTATCTTTCAGGAGCTCTGATGGTCCCACAACGATGAGGTGGTGGTGGTACAAAGGAAGCTCCCACTACTTCTTCGTAGCTCTAAGGATCATCCTCCTGAAACTCTGGATTAACTATCGAAGTTTCTCCATAGTATCTTTCAGGAGCTCTGATGGTCCCACAACGATGAGGTGGTGGTGGTACAAAGTGAATCGTTTCTACAATACCTGGTATACTAGTTTCTTGTATCATCTACTCCCACTACATTTTTCAAATGCACACTCTCTACCAGTACCCAGTAGTTCACCCAGAACTACCTTATTGATAAAATTATGGTCTTATAATATAATCTTGATCTAGGTAGATGGTGTTCGTAGAAACGATTACCTTCCTAACCTCAAGATCATAAAACAGTCCATCTTATGCCTCCTAAGGGTAACCTACAAACAGATATACCTGGAACTACATCTCCATCTCATCCCTCTTGTCGTTTTGCCCAAGTGCAGGACAACTCTATATCTCGAGACACTATAGTGTCAGCTTTCGCTTAGACCATAGCTCTCTATAGGTCTGAGGTACTGATCTAGATGAGAGATAGTTTCAGATATAAGCTACTGTTTTAAGGTACAACCTCACCAAAGGTGGGTAGTATACTTGGCAATATTCATCATACTACGGACCATGTCAAACAGAGTCCAATTCCTTCTCTCGGAGACTTCATTCTGACGTGTCATCCTTAGAGCATTTAACTGGGAGATAATCCCATACTCTCTCAGGATCCTATGGAACTCGTCCGATAGTGACTTATTTCTTCGATTAAATCGAAGAGTCTTCTATCGTCTAGACACTCTTGGAACCATAGACGTCAAAATTAACTAACTCCAATACCTTAGTGGCCCTTTTAGTTATTCTGCCTTCCAGATAACATTCATAGGTTAGAAGGATCTCCGATGAATCTGTGAACAGAAACTCGGCCTTCTTTTACCTTTGAATTTATCTAAGACAGAATATCTAAATCAGAGGGGTCACAAATGGGATAGCTTCTCCGAAGGATTTAGATGAATTTAAATTAGACGCTGCAGCTGTCATGATATCTATTTCCGAATTAGGATTAAATATAAAGAGATTATTCTGATCTATTTCTCTAGTAATGAAGCTATCTATTCAGTTTAAGATACACACCAACGGTGCTGTCTAAAACTAAAAACTTCATTTACCAAGGAGGAAACAGAACTACATCTCTAAAGATCAAAATCCGTATTTCGGAAAAAACTAAGACAATCATATCTAACAGCTTCCGCAACGGCTTATGGCATCAGTACCTATGTTAGGATTCCTTCACTATAAAGTAGCCTTCTGCTTTCCTTGAATCTCTGTAGACCCGAAGTCTACATTCCAAGAAGCATAAGAACTGCTACTAGATAGCGACTCAACTCCTAACATCCTGAGGCCATACTCAATCTTCAAATACCCCCTATGCTCACCACAGCAGAAATACTTCCGTCCTTGGTGTTACCAGACTTAGGATTCCACACCAGTTTCTGCACTATAATAGTTTTCGATCTCTGATAAGTTACTTCCTTAGGTTCTTCTAAAGAAGGCCTAGGTTAAGCACTAAAGGCTTTGCCTTTAATCTTGATCCCATTCTTTGTCTCTTGGAAATCTCCTTAGAAGTTCTGCGTTTATCATCTCTAACTTGTTAAAGCTAAAGTCTCTGATAACGCCTTCGAAGGTTCCAGACAAGGATGCAAGACAGACGTCTTCCACCACCTCGTCATCCGGTACTATGTCTTTGGAATCTAGTTCGATCTGGAACTCAAAGATGTGTTCCCGAACAAGCATACCCTCAGACATCTCGGTACCGACAAGTATCTTAGTGGAAAAGTGATGAGTCGACTGACTTCGCCTTCCAGACATCTAATTCAAGTAAAACTTTATTAGAGAAGACCCGACATATCTCTGACTCGCTTCTAAAGAGTTGTCCGCAAGTCTGCTATAACATAGCACTTGCACATCTCCTTAGACTCTTGCTAGTCGTCATATGCCCTAGTTAGTGCCCTAGTGATATCTGGACCCATTAGGTCTAGTACAGGGATATTTAGATTGCATGCCAATGTACATTTACTACCCTAAGCATAAGCTAAAGATTGCGCTTCCACTCTACGTAGTTAGAGACCCGATAACTGGTTCTCTTATGGGATAACGGATAGGGGAACTATATGGTTGAATGAAAATGAATGCAAAATAATAACTTATTTTATGGATTTTTGAAACAAGCTAATTATATCCAAATGTCAGCGCTACCCTCACAGCGAAGACACCTCTATGGATTAATTAACCATGTATGTAAGATCTCGGAATCGACTACACCTGCCCTAGGGGGCATCATGCAGCGTCAATCCGCTTACACGGGCCTTTCCTTGACCCAGTCCAAATCTGCCAACTAAGGGCTTTGATGGACCATGGTTATCTTTTGGCCAGTGCCACGTGATCACCGTTGTCTTCGCAACGAATACCTCACGTGCACTTAGGATGCTTACCCACGAGCCTAAGCAATTATGACACGGGAGTTCATGCGGCCCCCACTAGGGTGGGATGAAAAGCCCTTCTCTCCTGGCCTCGTAATCGCCATATCCTTAGGGAGGTCATTAAGTAATTTGGCATGGAAACACACAGCTCCCACCCTAGGGGGTGTGAAGTTATGCATCCCTACCCAAACACAAAACGACTGGCCATGGAGGCCAGAGGATCTCTAAAAGTCCTCTCTTACATCCCTTATTAAAGTTGAGGGTTATTTAATGCAAGTATGAGTGTACACTAAGGTCACGACAACCTATACACTAGACCCTGGTCATACCGTGCTCCCACTAGCATTCAAGCCTTTCGCGAAGCATTAATCGATCTTGGAATATCATAGTCCCTGCCTCGAGTGGATTTCTCCACTCAAGGGTCACATTACATATCCCAAGAATATTGATGCTTTGCAAACTTGGCTATCACGCTAATGCCCTGGAGCCTAGCCTAAGGTCAGACTGACAGGAAAGGTCTTCCACTACCATGACGCCTTGCTTATAAATTTGACGAATGATGTCATAGTAGAATTCCAACTCATTCTAGGTTTCGATGCTTGCCAAATAGGCACACCCGACTAATCGGGTGTTGACCTAATGGGGGCATAACCAAATGTGAGGAATTCATACTATCATCAAGGGTCAATTAAATAATAGGCGTCACTAGTGGAATCCAATCCTAATAAGGTCGCTAGGACCCGAGGGGAAAGGGCATCCCTCTGACACAGATAATCAAATTATCGCATCGGGGTTCTCTACAGAAATATAAAGAACTACTGAAAGAAATAAGCACACAACTGAATCAAGTTCAGGGTCCGACCCCTGAACCTGACTGGCACAGCACAGGCTCTCTGTCTCCTTCATAAGGCTCCTCGATCCGGTGCAAGCCTCTGTATACGATCTTCTGACGCTTTATGCCCTTTGCTGTCATCGTGTACGCTTCGCCGGATCGCCATCGTCCTCCAAGGTTCCGCTCATCTTCCCAGTGGTGGATCTCCACGGTAAGTCCTCCTCTTCAATCTGTAACCGAAAAAGATCTAGTACGCTTCGAGCAAGTGCTCGCTCGTACACAATTTCCTAGAAAGAAAAGGAAAACAAACCTAGCAAAAGCCTGGGAATCAAGGGTGGTAAATCTTCACCTCTTGCCCGACTATGGCTCTAAAATCTATCCACACACAAAAGAAAAAAACATCCAGACAAAATCGCTAACACGGGGTCCGACCCCCGGTAGCAAGCAATCACATATCTAGAATAATTTTAGAAGCGGCGCCCTGCAAGAACGATTCATAGAACATACAAAATCTACTATGCATGATCTACTCGTAGAACCCCGATGGCGGCATATACTATTCATGCGCGCACATGACGATTTCATGAAAAAAAACATGAAACTCACACCACTAGCGTGCTCTGATACCAATTGTTGGAAATAAATCCATGGTAGAGGCCCGCAGTGGAAGCAAAGTGAAGGTCCGAGGACCGTGAGCGGTGTGCGTTACATATCAAAATTTTCATCGAAACGATCTACATATGCGTGTATGAATCTAGCATGGCAACTACGCGAACCCTTAACGATGATCTAACGCGAAAGAACAAACTAGCATGAATGCATGTTCTAATTATGTTAGATCTACTTGTTAGAGGTCATACCTGCGTGCAGAATCTTTCACCGCGACAAATTTCTTCTTTGTCGATGAAGACGGGCTACGGATCTGCTCGACATAGCTTCGGTACGACGGCCATAACTTTCTGCTTCGAACTCCGATTGGGCGGAAATTTGGACTGAAGGTATCCAACTTCGAGACGTAACTTTTCCAATAAGTTTCACGTTGTTTGGACTTCTGTAGCTCCCGGAATCGCAGAAACAACGTTGATTTTCTGTGCAGATTCTGGACAGCAAAAGGTTGCGGGAGACGCCTTCTAGTTCACCCGATCTCACACGATGCACGGCACCTCGTCGATGGATCTCTGAGTGCCTCCATACGATGAGCCTTCTCCTTCTACAAAACACCACGTGAGGAAGACGAGTCGCCATCCAATGGCGCAAGCGAGGGAGAGAGAGACGAGAAAGGAGATGCGAAGAGAGGAGAGGGGGTGGCTAGGGTTTCCCCATGCCATGGCCGGCCCTAGGGCTTGCATGGCTCTATTAATTTCGTGCACCCTCTCTCTCCTTCTCATATATAGGGCCGGCCTATTCATATGGATAAGGACAGTATAGATAAGGATGATAGATTCAAACCTTATCCCTATATATCTCTTCTTTATCTCTATCCTTTCCTTGTTTTCGAAAACGGTCAAAACCAGCCCGTTTTCTGCGCCTCATAATCGGCCCCTTCATCGGAGGCAACAACCTCCCGAAACTAATGGGGCCGGCCTTGACCAGTCTCTCAACACTTTGGGCCGGCCCCCTTAGTGCATAGTGGCGCATGGTATGACCAAAACGCCCTTATGCCACTAGTTGGCCGTTCCTCGTGTATGAGACTTTGCAAGGCACACATAAGTGAAGTGCACCAGTGATTTCACTATTCTCTGAGGTTCCCGTAGGGTGCCCCTAGTGAAGTCAACTAGTCAACTCGCAACATGTCCCGGTGCATCGCACCCATGTGGCAAAGTCCACTTATGGCAAGGAATTGCTACATGCGTCTCTGCACTAACCTAGGGTTTCCCCTTAGTGCACACACGTAGCTATGCATCTACCGTGCACTAGTGCGAAGCACTCACGGAGCGTATGCTTGGACTTCTCGCTTCCTCTAACTACGTTCTGTGTTTCTAGGAGATGGTATAAGAACCGTACATAATGTCGATAAGGTGGAACCTTCAGGGACCAGGGTTCATGGCTTCCAACTCAGACTCGATCGATATACTACCCGAGTGTACCATCGATCCTCTGAGTCTGAGTTAACCTGCGTAGCCACCCAGAGTGCGACGCAGGCTGCACTCCAATTCCCCCGGACTTACTATGTTCTCTCTCATACCCCTGCTCTCCGCTTAGTATGGTAAACTCGCTCTCCCTCCACTTGGTGCCATGATGCAACTCAAGCAGTGGAGAATACCGTCAGACTCGAGTGCTCATATGACTCGGTTCCTTCCTGGTTGACCACATACATCGTACCTCCGATTACTCTTCCGAGCAACCGGATCCGTCACCAGTCCAACTGATAACCACCTGGCCAGGGTTTAATACGACGTAGGTCAGACCAAGGAACACACCTCCCGTTAGGGGTGTGGATAGCCTGCAGGAGTGACACGCTGATGCAACGCCAGCCGGGTAACCCAGTACACCGTGGTTTTGGATCACTGCATCCGGATCCTCACACATTGGTGCGCCAAAGCACCACACAACTGGTTAGTCCACCAGACATGGTTACTCAGGGTTTAGGACCGTTTTACCCTAAGCAGAAACACGGTTTAGTGCACCGATATCTGCTCATCGATCTGTGCACCGTGTTGGTTCCGTTCGGCCACAGACACTGTGCCTGGTAATGACCGTGGTGGAGACACCTACGCTCTGTCATCCCAACAGCTTATCCTGATAGGGCGACCAACCCTTATCAGAGCTGCGAACGTATTTAGGTTACATGGGACCAGTCCCTTGAGTCTCCCACTCAAGTGGATTACCATGTAGCCATGGCTCTCTGTTCTGTAATCAGAACACGTACTAAGGTACGTACCAATATGCAATCCTATACTATCAACCATACAAAGCTAAACACTAGGTTTTTACGAGCTATAGACCTCACCAATTCTAACAGACGGTGACGGCTTCGAGAGCGGTGGACGTGGCTCGGAGATGGTACGTGAAGATGATGATGGTGCAGTAGTGTAATGGCCGCCGGCTTGGTCGTCCTAAGCTTCGGTGGTGATGAAGATGGAAGATGGTGGAAGGTTTAAGGTGGTGAGCGATGCGGGTTGTAGATGGCAGCCTCCCTTGGTTCGTCCTTGCCCCCCTCTATATAGGATAGAGAGAAAAAAGAGAGAAGTTCGGTTTTGGGTAGAAAAGGAAACAAAAGGGCCGGCTGATTGGGTAATGAAGAGAGAGAGAGAAACGGAGGGGGGCAGTTAAGGAAAGAGAGGGAGAGAAGCTCGGTTGGGATAGAGAGAAGTTCGGCTGGTTTTAGAGAGAGAAAAACCAGGAGGAGAGAGGAGAGAATAAGGAAAGAGAGAGAACGTAGAGAACGGGAGAGAGGGCTGCAAGTTCGGTGTGATCCGGTTTTAATGGGAGAGGGTCGCTGGGTTCCGATGCTGGGTTTCATGCCATCAGACGGCTGTGATCTAGTTAGAGAGAGAGTGCTGTTTTAAAGGAAGATATTGGGTGAGCTCCGTTGCAATTGCATGCATGGAAGGATGGGGATCGGACGGTTGGGATTAAATGGAAAGGAGAGGTGGGTGCAATGGGGTTTTGATGGAATGAACGTGCATGAGTAATGCATGCATGGGATTGTTGGATCGGACGACGGTGATTAATGAGATGAAAGGCTGGGTGCAATGGGGTCACGTGGAAGGCTTGGTCACCCACTTATCATCATCCGCATTCATCATCGGTCCTTCAGAAATGTTCGCGTACGGCCTGTACAGCTTCCATCGCATTGCCGTGAGAATATCCATTGCTTGATCATACCGCTCTTGAACTGACTGCATCGATAACCGGATCAATTCCCTGAAAATCACACATGAAATGACGTCCATAAGATTCCAATATGCGATTATCGATAAAAGAAATAATTTGGATTATTAGACAGTATAACTATCATGCATGATGTGTATGAGAGCGAACCAATATGCCGTTGGGTTCGTATGAGAGTCTACTATATCATGGTGCAAAGAAACTCATACAGTTTACGTGTAGTATGAAAGTTTTACGTAGCAAACTGATGATATATGCATAATACTACAAGGATAATTCGCACAAATTGGCCGCTCAACAGGTCGCCATCAATTTAATGTGCAAGATTCAAATAAAATTCAAAATGATTGGGTCATAACTACTCCGCCAGAAAAGAAAAATAAATAAAGGTTTATTCTCCCAATCAATAAAGGAATGAATCTTGGGTAGTTATGGGAGAGATATTAAAAGGATTCAAATAAATCTTTCCATATCTCTCCCATCCCCCTTCACCTATAAATAGAGGGGGAGGGGGAAGGCTCAAGAAGTCGAAGACAAAAGCGAGGAAGCTCTGCAAAGGAGGAGACACACTTTCATCGACCCAAGGCTTCACAAGGCTCGGGCATGCCTATCCCTTTGGGACCGGCTTAGTCCATCGAAAGTCCTCATAAACGTGAAGACCCTTGCACAAGAAGATCATCCCTTCGAATTTATGCACGAAGAAGAAAGCTCGGAGAAGAAGAAACCTTCAACTCCAAAGACGCCAAAAGCAAAGGCCGGAGAAGAAGATCGAAGCGGCATCACCCCATCGTCTTCAGTAAGCCTTCGACTCCGATCAAGCCCAAAAGCCCGGAGAAGAAGACCGAAGCGGCATCACCCCGTCGTCTTCAACAAACCTTCGACGCCGATCAAGCCCAAAAGCCCAGAGAAGAAGACCGAAGCGGCATCACCTCGTCGTCTTTAACAAGCCTTCGACTCCGATCAATCCCAAAAGCCAAGCAAAAGCCAACGTAAGAATCCAAAGCAAAAGCACCGGTAAAGCCCGCGCCAAATCAATGCAAGTGCCAAAGCCAAGCAACTACGACGGTCATGAGCAAAGCACCGCACGTTCTAGCCGATAGAATACGAAGTCCGGAAGAAATAAAGCATCGCAAGCCACTACCCGCCTATGTTCAAGCGCAAGCGCCAAAGCAAAGCAAAAGCCAGAGCCATGCCAAAGCAAAGCCAAAGCTGATGCCAAAAGCACGATCGACGCTGCAAACCGACGATCAAGGACGTCGAGATCTAGCCAGAGCCGAGGGAGACGTGAAGACCGAGGAGTAAAGCCAAAAAACCCCTAGTCGAGAAAGCGCGTAGCACGGAAGGGACAAAAGTAATGGCAACAAATCCTTAGCCTTTCAAGAAACCCTCACCCTATACAGATCTCTGTCCTGGGCAACCCCTTCAGAGCTCTCGCATGAAGTAACATGGAGACACGGATCAAAGAGACCCTCTAGGGGATCTCTCCCACAATCTCTTGATCAAATCTTTGCCGCAACCGGCTCACCACCCCCGAGTCCCCAGGTCCCGGCCTCTGTAATCTTGTTTTGTGCAATAAAGATGACCCGAATATTTTTATGCACATATAGATTTCTGGCACACCCAGGGGGACCTCCTCTCCTTTCATTCGTACATCTGAAGGAGTTGCTTAAAGTTCGCTATGGCCGGGGCAAACGACGCTACATTTGCTCCAACAAACCTTTCACCCATCGCCGAGTCTCTGTTGCTCCAACATAGTGATCCAGAAAACTCAAAGGATGATGCTCCCCCGGTAGTTCGTGTCTACACTCGGCGTACTCGAACTCTCGCGGACGTCTTCATACCAGAAACTGCTGCCGGAGATGCTCACCAAAGCGCCGAGGAGGACTTGGTGCATGAAGAAACGAGCTTCGATCCTGAAATCCATGTCCAGAAATTTGGCGAGGACCAGTGATAAATGGCTTTTTCTTTGTGTCATTATAGTCAAGCTATTATAAAAAAATATCAATACCTGTATACATAAATAAGAGAATTTTAATAGTATAGGGCAAGTAAGGAATGAACCACAAGTAAGTGCGATGCCTAGAGAAGAGATCATAAGTGAAGTTAGATTGAATTTAAGTGACTTTGGATTTTTTTTTGTTTTAAAAATAATTTATTTTTTTACGAAAGTAGAAACAGAAAACTAAAAATTTAAAATTAATAGTTTAGAAGAAAAGAAAATTCCGCATAGGAAAGGGATTGAAAAATCATGGTTCAGAGTTAACTTTTCTTGCAATATTACTCTCAGTTATCCACACTTGAGAGCGGAAGTTTTACCGACTCAAACGGAAAACTTAGAGTAAAAGCCCTATTTATCTAATTTCATTATAAAATACTCCCACAATCTCACGAACAAAATCCTTCTTATAGTGAAGAAGTATATTTAGTTCAATTGTAAGAATTTATATAGTGAAAATTAGATAATAATAATAATAATAGTTCACCTATTCAACCAGTGATTAACTATCGGAGTTTGAAGTATCACCCGAATCCCAATTGAATGGAAATACGGGTGAGCTTCTTCTCTCTTTAGAATTGAAATCAAATGATTGAGAGGAATAAATGTTAAATGCATTCGAGAGCAACTTATAAGAGAGAACTACCTACTTACCATGGCATCAAACCCCTCTCCTTGGTGGGAGGGAGTTTAGCCTACCATGATTATTGTTACGATAAACGAAGTAAAGTGAAATATTGTGGAAGAAGAAAGCATAAGCATAAAAGAGCTTCTATTATAATAAAAAGTATAATTACACCCAACGACCTTAGAACCTTCCTTCAGAAAATGGACAATACTACAAACCCACACACACTTCGCACTATCTCTACAGAATTTTGCTGAAAGCTCTTGGAAAAATGGATTCCCCTCCCTAGCAGGAGGGTTTGGTCAGTTCTAGGGAGAGGACTATATAAGGAAAGCTAGAGAGAGAAACGGGTGAGAGAAGGGATCGCAGGGATTTTGGGTGGCTGGGATTTAGAGAGAGGAAGAGAGATTTAAGGAGAGAGAAAGTAGGACGGGAATGAGAGATCAGTTTTGCTTGCATGGGTTTAGATAGAACGGACGACTGTGATGAAGGAAAATAAAAGGAATGAATTTAGGAGGACGTGGGGGACTCGGCCAGCTGGGCTTATGCATGGGCTTGATGCAAGGGATGGTTGTGATGGAATGGGGAGAGAGATGTTAGGGAGAGAGAGAGATAAGGGAGTTGGGTGTGCTGGACGGCTGAATCAATGCATGTATGGGTTACTATAGAATACAAGGGATGGCTATGATAAGTTTGCATGTAATGGAGGGTTGTGATTGGTTTTGTTAATAAAATAAAGAAAATAAAGAAAGAGAAAAGGTACCACCAAGCTAGGGTGTGTTGGGTTAGGATTTGTTATCAGGTTGGGTCTTGGACTTGGTACAACTATGGGTCATTTGAGATAGAGTTGGGTTCGAAGCTAGGGACGTCAACAGGTTGGGTGAGATGGATTTAATAATGGCTAAAATTAAGAGAGAAAGAGAAAAGAAACGAGAAAGAAGAGGAGGGAAGAGAGAGAAAAGGTGGCCGCTTAGGTGTATTCCGAGTTCGGGTGCGCCTTGTCTTTTAGTACTTCACTTCTGAGTTGTGTGTTCCGGTCTTGCAAAGAGTATTTCCTTTGTTAGCTCTGATAATTTGCATCTCCTTTGTGCTAGTTCCTCTGCATGTCGATCATTGGCGAGCGCCTTAAGTCTACTACCAATGTATTATGATGATGCCCACCGTATAGTCACGCTCCACAGTAGCTATGTGCGATGATGATGAATCCCTTTTACTACGTAACAGATATAAAATGATACCCATTAGTTCCTTATAGTGAAACATAGTAAAAATAATAATTGATTATCAGTCTTTGTAATTTACATTCAGATAATGTATGAATACAAAGCAATATACCGATGTGTCCGTACAAAATTATACTAAGCAATGATGAAACGAAATTGGTGGACTTTATGTGTAATATAAATGTTTTACGCAAAAGAGTGATGAGATATGCATAATAAATAAAGGATAATCAACACTAAATAGACACTTAACAACCAGCCCCAACCCCAAACCCATTCGGGTTCTCCAGCGGGCCTTGCACCTCCTGTGCAGGGGGCAAACGTCCGTCATCAAGCAAAAGCAAGTCGGTGCAACTACGTCTTCGACGATGACGTTGAGGATACAGGCATGCAATACCGAGACGTTCTACGTCATAATCCTCCATCCGCTCTTCTACTCCAAGTCATGAAAATAAGTAAGCACATGGCGTAAATTACTCGGTTGATGGAGGAGAAGGACTGTAACATCAATGTTTTGCTTTAAAAGCTAAGCGCGAGAGATACTGCAGCAATCAATTAACCTCTTGCTTCTCCAGTAGCTACTCCAGCTCCGTTTTTAACTTCGGTAGAGGTCGCCCCGGCGGTTCTACCGGCTACTCCAGCACTCTCTTCGGCTCCTGTCCCAGCGGAGGTCATCTCTCCAGTACCAGTATCGGTGGCCACACAACCACCAACGGTGGTAATTATGACTGCCTAGCAGATACAGTCGTTGGTGGCCGACATGATACGCTCCCATGGCGGTAGTCTTCCTCCAATAACGGCGGCCTACTCGAAGACTTACATCGCAAGGATCCAGCAGTTGCACTTCCCTACGAGGTTCCAGCCACCAAAGTTCCAGCACTTTGATGGGAAGGGAAATCCAAGGCAGCACGTTGCTTACTTCGTCGAAACTTGCAACAACACCGACACATACGACGATGAGATGGTGATACAGCTCGTTCGCACCCTCAAAGGTAACGCATTTGACTGGTATGTTGATCTCCTTCCAAGATCCATCGATAGTTGGGAATAGATGGAGATGGAGTTCCTCAACCACTTCTACAGCACCCGACGCATCATTAGCATGACTAAGCTTACTACCGTCAAGCAAAGGAAGGACGAGCCAGTGATCGACTATATCGATCATTGGAGAAACCTCGCACTAAACTCAAGGGACCGCTTATCTGAAGACTTGGCCATCAAGATGTACACCCAAGGCATGCACTGGGGCTTGCTCTATATCCTCAAAGGGATCAAGCCTCGATTCTTTGAAGAACTCACGATGCGGGCTCATGATATGGAGCTCAACTTAGCGAATAACGGAGACTCGAAGGCCAAAGACTTCTCAAAGGTAGAAAAGAAGGAAAAGTCGCTGACACCAAAAGCAAAGCAAGTCAACATTGCCGACGTCACTTTAACCTCCAAACTACTCAAAATCAATGGTAAACCGAGTTAAGGAAAAGGGCTGCCATATCGTCGCCTCAGCCTCAAAGACAACCAAGGATGACTCTCGAGGAGCTTGAAGCAAAGAAGTATCCCTTTCCAGACTCAGAAGTCTCCTCCATGTTCGACCAATTGCTGCAAGAGAAGATGATCGAGCTTCCTCCATCAAAGAGGCCTGAGCAAATGCATCGTGTCGATGACACTCTCTTCTGCAAATACCACCAAGTGGTTAGCCATCCATCGAGAAGTGATTTATTTTCAAAGAGAGAATCATGGCGCTCGCAAAGCAAGGGAAGATAGAGATCGACTCCGGTGAGGTCGCTACAGCAAATATGACGTCCATCACCTTTAATTCCTTCCCGCCGGTACTTATTACTGCATTACGGGGAATACCCAAGCTACGCATTAACTACCAAAAACCAATCACGAAGTCGGTACCACAACCAAAGGTCTCGAGGCGACGATGGTATACTCTTACGCTAGTCCGGGTTGAAGCACCATCTCCCCGGTAGCAAACGCCTCTCCTGAGCAAAGTCATGTCTCAACAAACTCTCTAAGAGCGGTACGAGCGTAGAGATCCAGAAGTTGGCCTATTGCGCCAACCCTTCGGAAGGTTTGACTACTACGTCCTTTACATCCAACCTCCATCAGTCTCAACGGAGGAGATCACGCCAACTGGCTGGGGGTCAGAGGTGGAGTCTGCGAAAGAGCAAGTCCTTCCCAGATAGGCTACATACCAACGTACTCTCCGAAAGAGGTATGAGCAAGGAGATCCAGAGGTCGGCCTGTTGGGCCAGCCCTCGGATTAGTTCGACTACTACGTTCTCTACTCCAAGCTTTTGTCCGTCTCAATCGAAGAAATCAAGCCTACCGGCTGGGGATCAGAAGATAAGCCAGTAGAGCCTCCAGAAGAACAAGCTTCTCCGATCGACGAAGAATCTGCAGTCGCCACTCCAAATCTTTACCTTGGTGAGGGAGAATCCACCGATGAAGACGTATGGATTATGCTACCTCGGAGGCCAAGACCACGGCTGGCGAGATGGCACAAGCTAGATCGGGTGACAAGAAAGCTCCCTGAATGAAAAACTTACAAGAAGAAAAACAAAGCTCCAGGAAGAAAGACGTTCAAGATGCCGCCGGTAAATCCAGATGACCTCCTCCTGCAGAGCTCTCCGAAACCGGCAATGTTGTAAGAGTTCTTCCCCGATCACTTCCTTCCAGCCGATCAGCATCTCAGAGCCTGTTGTTACATGGTCGAAGTTCACGAGATGCCAGAAGGAAAAAAAGTAAGATCAAGTTTTCTGAAGAAGGCAAATTTGACGACGAGCGGGACGGCTCTGACAAGGAGGGCATTGCCTCTCACGACGAGGCAATCTTGCACTTGCCACTCATAGAAGCATTGCACCTCCCGAAGAAATCTCGTCTATCAATGGCCGCAGCCCTAGCGGATCCAGATAGCTACAAGAGAAAGAGGAAAGACGGTGAGAAGAACATAATTATTGGCTCCTGTGACGTAGCAATACCATTCTCAGACGAAGATCTACAACTTGCAGCATGATTGCACAACCGGCCCATCTACATCTCGGGATATATCAAAGAGAAGCCGGTAAATCGAATCCTGCTAGACTGTGGCTCTACCGTCAATATCATAGTCATTCAAACAATGAGGCAGCTTGGCATCACCACCGACCAGCTCTCACAAAGCCAGCTGGTCATTTAAGGGTTCAACCAGGACGGACAGTCCACTTTCGGGATTATTCATCTGAAACTTTCTATCAGCCACCTCGACACAATGATCCTCTTCCACATCATTGACTGCTAGATATTCTATCGTCTCCTGCTAGGAAGACTATAGCTACATGAGAACGACATTGTAGTGTCCACCTGGCACCAATGCCTTAAGTACTACGAGGAAGGCATGAAGAAGTGCATCGTCATTGATGACAAGCAATTTAATAAGGCCGAAACACGCCTTGCTGATGCCAAGTTTTACCAGGTGAAAGACTTTGTTGCAGAAGTCCTTCCAGCTAAAGCTCTTCAAACCTAAAAAGCTAAAGAGGTGAGGTGAGATAAAACTCCTCTACCTGTAGATTCGGAACAACCTTCCAGCAAGGCGGTGCTCGAGGTCAAGGAAACACCAAGGCCGAGACAAAGGATGCGCATCAGCTGCATGCCAAAATCCATGCAGCATACTCCATTGCCCATCCAAGCTGTGCCGGTCCTGTGCCTCATGCCTCAGTGGCTTCGCAAACATGAGTGACCGCCTCCTACTTCGGCCAAAGAGTCAGTTCTGCCACTATCGAAGGCCAATGTCATCACTATGTAAGAAATGACGTTGCCACTGTTGTAGCTCGTGTGTCCTGAGCGTGGATTTTCTGTATTAACATTAATAAAGATGACTTTGGTTATTGCTTTAATTAGAATACTACTTTGGTATATATTAATTCACATATAATAAAGGACCCTAGGGAACACAGTAGGCCACTGAGACACATGGTGGATCCATGCTTGGGAAACCCAGTGGACCAGTTGTGTGTAGACCTAGAACTAGTTCACAGCTTAGGTGATGCCGGTCGCTTTACCGAGAACAAGCTGTTGGTAGGTAGAGGATGTGGTGAAGTCTCCACCACAGGAACATGGGATTCCCATTCACCTGACCAAGCATGATGATCGTGTTGAACAGGAACCAAGATAGTGCACGGTTCAGTGATTCAGACACTGGTGCATAAACCGTCTTACTACTATAGATAATTTGTCCTTAACCCTGAGGGACCATGTACACTGGGATAACCAGTTGTGTGGTGCTTTGATGTGCCAACGTGTACGGACCTTCCATAGTCCAATACCATGGTACGTTGGGTTACCCGACTGGTGCTTTAGTGATATGTAATCCTTACAGGTTATCCGACGTCCAGTATTGGATGGGTACGTTTTGATGAGTCAATCTGTCCACACAGTTAACCCAGGTCTGGTGGTTGTCAGTATGACTGACGATGTTTCGGATGCTAGGCATAGCACTGGAAGGTGTGTAGTGTTATAAATGACAAGTCATCAATTCCTAGTCAGATGATCGATTAGGATCTGACGGTGCTCCCCACCGCCCGAGTCGTATCATGGCACCAGTAATAGGAGGGACTAAGGATTATCAGAGTATAGTAGAGAACAAAGTTATGAGGGAGTAACATAAGTTTAGGATTACTAAAGTTCAACTCGCGTCACACTCTAGGTGGCTACGCGGGTTAATCAGATTAGGGCTGATTAATGGAACTTTCGGTGTGTCACCGGAACAGTTAATCAGGGATCCGGTTGGAGCTACCCGAACCCTGAAGGTTCCACCCTATCGTTGCTTATAGGAATTATTCCCCAACCTGGTTGGATATGTTGGATGCGAAGTAGCGCGATGGAGCGCAAGCCCAGAGCCTAAGAACCTAATTCACATATGTAAGGGGCTGTAGGGGTATTTTGGTAAATACTAAAATATAGCTCAGGATATATTAAATATGGATCTTAGAATGAGCAGAATAATTCTAGGAGCTTATAGGCGCTGACGGAACTCGATTCCGAATAGCGCACCTCACTTAATCTCTCTTTCAGTTTTTCATTGTTCATGAAGGGCGTTTTCGTCCAGGCTTTACAATAGAGCTGTGGAAACCCTGAAAACCGCCCCCCCTCATCCCTATCCATCTAGGGCCAGCCCTAGCTTGCTTGTAACACTAGGAGGCCGGCCCTATAAGAGGAATAGAGCGGGAGGGGCCGGCCCTAGCCTCTCCCCCTCCAGAAAATTCGACCCCCCCCTCTCTCTCTCTCTCCTTCTCTGAGGTTTCGGCCAAGGAAGAAAAATGAAGAAAAAGGAAGAAGGAGGAAGGAAGGAGAAGGAAGAAGAGAGAAAGAGAAGGAGGAGACCTACCGGCACGCCATCGACTTCGCAATGAATTCCTCCGTCGACTTGTAGTCCTTGCACTCAGAGGTAGGACTCCGAGGATTTCTCAATTCACAAAGGACAAGGTGCTATCCGACAGCTTCCCTTGCGATTCACGTGTGGTTCATCATCGTTTCATTCTCTCTGGATCATATATCCACAATGTATGATGATTCTAAATACCTAACTAGATGCATGCATGTCTTCCGTAGATCGTAGTATGCCTCTAGGGTGTCCGCACATATGCTAAGATCATCGATTTGCATGTAAATTGTTTTCTAGAATTAATTGTAATGAAACATACATTGTATGATCTTCAGATCTATCTTTTGCTTCCGCTACGACTCTGATAAGCAGATCCAATTCCAACAATTGGTATCAGAGCATACTTTGGTGTATGTTTCATGCATGAATTCGTGAAAACATCATGTGAATATATAATGGCATATGTTTTCGTCGGGGTTCGGCGTAGATCATGCATATGGATTGTGCTATGTATTGTCTTTTTGCAGGTGCCATGCTGAATAGTAATCTGTGATTGTATGTCTCCGGGGTCGGACCCCGGATTTAGTTTTGCATTGATTATTATTGTGCTTGTGGATTTTAAGGCTCTAGATGGGCGAGGGTGGAGGTTGACCACCCTCAGATCCCTGGCCATGTTTTTAGGATTGTTTCCTTTTCTTTCTAGCAAAATTGTACACGAACGAGCACTTGCTCAGAACGTGTTAGTTTTTCGGTCACAAGAAGAAGGAGATGATACTACATCCACGGTTCGGACAAGTGGTACCATGGCGTGCAAAGACCTGGCGAAAGCGTGCACGTTGGCGATGATCGGGATCGTCGTCAAAGATCGTGCAGAACAAAAGAGCTGGATATCTTGGCTGTGCTATTCAGGTTCAGGGGTCGGACCCTGGACTTGATTCAGTTTGGATGCTATTTCTGTTGTTTCTTTTTACTTAGTGTTTAGAGAACCTCGATGATAATTTTAATTATCTATCTTTCTTGTGAGTTTGTCTCTAGATCAGGCTTAGGGTTAGTACTTGGCTTATGGATTCATCGGTGTCTCTATATGGTTCTAACACGTGCGAATCCGGTGGCTAGCTAAAAGGAAAGGTGGTAACCACCCTCGTGGTAGTTCAGGTAGCCAAGTACTGTGCACCGAGATAGACGCAGTATTAGATTTGTTAAGAGATAACTAATGTCCCCATAAAAAGTATGATAACCCTAGTGGGATGCCTTTTCCCCACATGGTCCTAGCGACCAAATTAGGATATGATTCTACTAAGTGATACCCGTTTCTAGTTGACATTTGATGGTAGTGTGAACTCATCACGATTTGGTTATGCCACCATTAGGTTGAGGTCCAACGGAGGTTGTCAGATGTCCCTATTTGGCCAGCATCGAAACCTATAATGAGATAAGGTCTACTATGACATCAGGCATCAAATTGTAAACAAGGCATCATTCTAGTGGGAGTCATTTCCACGTTGACCTTAGTCTAGGCTTCAGATCTTAGGATTATGGGCAAACTAGTAAGGTATCGGGATCCTTGGAATCTATGTAATGTGATCCTTGAAAGAAAGGCAAAAGCTGAGTATTCGAGGTAGGGACTATGATATTTTCCACGGATACTAATGCTTTGCGGGAAGGTTTATAATCCTAGTGGGAGCACGATAGACCAGGGTCTAAGACTATGATATTTTCTTCCATGTTGGTTTGCCTATTAGTTTCCTTCGAGACATAGAGGATGCCGGTGGCAGTGGGTGACAGTTTTTTCCTACACCGTGGGAGCCTATGAAGCCCCATGCCGACACCACCTAGATTTGTGGGAAGCATCCGAAAGCTTGTGTGAAGCCACCGTTGCTGTGCACACGGGTCACATATGTTGGAAATAAATCCATGGTAGAGGCCCGCAGCGGAAGCAAAGTGAAGGTCCGAGGACCGTGAGCGGTGTGCGTTACATATCAAAATTTTCATCGAAACGATCTACATATGCGTGTATGAATCTAGCATGGCAACTACGCGAACCCCTAACGATGATCTAACGCGAAAGAACAAACTAGCATGAATGCATGTTCTAATTATGTTAGATCTACTTGTTAGAGGTCATACCTGCGTGCGGAATCTTTCACCGCGACAAATTTCTTCTTTGTCGATGGAGACGGGCTACGGATCTGCTCGACATAGCTTTGGTGCGATGGCCATAACTTTCTGCTCCAAACTCCGATTGGTCTGAAATTTGGACTGCAGCTAGCCAACTTCGAGACGCAACTTTTCCAACAAGTTTCACATCGTTTGGACTTCTGTAGCTCCCGGAATCGCAGAAACAACGTTGATTTTCTGTGCAGATTCTGGACAGCAAAAGGTTGCGGGAGACGCCTTCTAGTTCACCCGATCTCACACGATGCACGGCACCTCATCGATGGATCTCTGAGTGCCTCCATACGACAAGCCTTCTCCTTCTACAAAACACCACGTGAGGAAGACGAGTTGCCATCCAATGGCGCAAGCGAGGGAGAGAGAGACGAGAGAGGAGATGCGAAGAGAGGAGAGGGGGCGGCTAGGGTTTCCCCATGCCATGGCCGGCCCTAGGGCTTGCATGGCTCTATTAATTTCGTGCACCCTCTCTCTCCTTCTCATATATAGGGCCGGCCTATTCATATGGATAAGGACAGTATGGATAAGGATGATAGATTCAAACCTTATCCCTATATATCTCTTCTTTATCTCTATCCTTTCCTTGTTTTCGAAAACGGTCAAAACCAGTCCGTTTTCTGTGCCTCATAACCGGCCCCTTCATCGGAGGCAACAACCTCCCGAAACTAATGGGGCCGGCCTTGACCAGTCTCTCAACACTTTGGGCCGGCCCCCTTAGTGCATAGTGGCGCATGGTATGACCAAAACGCCCTTATGCCACTAGTTGGCCGTTCCTCGTGTACGAGACTTTGCAAGGCACACATAAGTGAAGTGCACCAGTGATTTCACTATTCTCTGAGGTTCCCGTAGGGTGCCCCTAGTGAAGTCAACTAGTCAATTCGCAACATGTCCCGGTGCATCGCACCCATGTGGCAAAGTCCACTTATGGCAAGGAATTGCTACATGCGTCTCTGCACTAACCTAGGGTTTCCCCTTAGTGCACACACGTAGCTACGCATCTACCGTGCACTAGTGCGAAGCACTCATGGAGCGTATGCTTGGACTTCTCGCTTCCTCTAACTACGTTCTGTGTTTCGAGGAGATGGTATAAGAACCGTACATAATATCGATAAGGTGGAACCTTCAGGGACCAGGGTTCATGGCTTCCAACTCAGACTCGATCGACACACTACCCGAGTGTACCATCGATCCTCTGAGTCCGAGTTAACCTGCGTAGCCACCCAGAGTGCGACGCAGGCTGCACTCCAATTCCCCCGGACTTACTATGTTCTCTCTCATACCCCTGCTCTCCGCTTAGTATGGTAAACTCGCTGTCCCTCCACTTGGTGCCATAATGCAACTCGAGCAGTGGAGAATACCGTCAGACTCGAGTGCTCATATGACTCGGTTCCTTCCCGGTTGACCACATACATCGTACCTCCGATTACTCTTCCGAGCAACCGGATCCATCACCAGTCCAACTGATGACCACCTGGCCAGGGTTTAATACGACGTAGGTCAGACCAAGGAACGCACCTCTCGTTAGGGGTGTGGATAGCCTGCAGGAGTGACACACTGATGCAACGCCAGCCGGGTAACCCAGTACACCATGGTTTTGGATCACTGCATCCGGATCCTCACACATTAGTGCGCCAAAGCACCACACAACTGGTTAGTCCACCAGACATGGTTCCTTAGGGTTTAGGACCGTTTTACCCTAAGCAGAAACACGGTTTAGTGCACCGATGTCTGCTCATCGATCTGTGCACCGTGTTGGTTCCGTTCGGCCACAGACACTGTGCCTGGTAATGACCGTGGTGGAGACACCTACGCTCTGTCATCCCAACAGCTTATCCTGATAGGGCGACCAACCCTTATCAGAGCTGCGAACGTATTTAGGTTACATGGGACCAGTCCCTTGAGTCTCCCACTCAAGTGGATTACCATGTAGCCATGGCTCTCTGTTCTGTAATCAGAACACGTACTAAGGTACGTACCAATATGCAATCCTATACTATCAACCATACAAAGCTAAACACTAGGTTTTTACGAGCTATAGACCTCACCAATTCTAACAATCTCCCACTAGGTCTAACGAGGAATAACGGTGTTGAGCTCTGTAGCTTCTACATGCTGCCCAAAAGCCTTTGCAGGAATTCCCTAAAGGAATTGACAACATTGTCTGTAGATTCCACCTCAGTACCGCTACTTGCATTTCCTCATATAACTGTCAGATTAAGTGGAGTTTGTACTTGATGGGTTTCCCCTCACGGCGGTGCCTAGTTTCCTTGGACCTTGCTTACCGCTCTTCGGTTGTAACTACAGATAACTGAGCCTCTGGTACGTGTCCCAAGTTCTCTAAGAACTTCCTAAGCCTTACCACCTGATATACTACTTCGCACGCAACAACGTGCTAAGCATCTGTGGTAGAGTCTGTGATGCACTTGCTTCACACTCTACCAATTACCGCTTCTAATCCCAAAATAAAAATAATCCCTGAAATCGATTCTCTGAAACACACATCTGACACCAAAGTCAGATCCTGTGTGTCCAATCGATATCAGGACCTGTGAAGTGCAAGCTAACTCACAATCCTTACTTAACGAGGATTTCTGAGTATACCCTTCACATCGGTCCAAAGATCTGGACCCGGGTTCGACTGAAACCGACCCATCTTTCTGCTGCGTAATAGATATCTAGCCTCTTAAAACGAATCTGGCTAGAATCTTATCTTCATGCGTAGCCTGTGACAGCAAGAGAATCTTGCTCTGGTTGTCTCGAGTTACCTTGATTCCCAAAGCATAACTCGCCTCATTAGGTCTTTCACATCGAATTGTGATGACTACAAACCTTTACCGTAAACAATATTCTTACATTATTTTCAATCAGTAAAATATCGTTAACGTAAAGTACTAAATACACCCTTGTAGCTATTTCACCTTTCTTGTACCAACTTGGTTTATCCTCATTCTGATCAAATCCGTGTGAGCAGATTCCCTTGATCAAAATAGACATTCCAACCTGGATGCTTGCATCAGTCCATAAATGGACCATTGCAACTTGCATTCCATATCTTCCTAACCTACTGACACAAAGCCTGAGGCTACATCATCCATATGTCCCTTTTCAAATTCTCGTTAGGGAATAACTGTCTTGACATCCATCAACCAGATCTCCCAACTATAATGGGCTGTGATGGATTAAGAGGATCCGTTATAGACTTAGGCATAGCTACCAGTGAGATGGTTTTGACATAGTCAATCCCTTCTCCTTTGGTAACTAATCTAGCTACTTAAGTCTTAACCGGGTGCTCTTCTTATACACCTCCTACACCCTGAAGGGTGATAGTGCTATAAGTGTCAAGACTGTTCCAAGGGACATTGATGTAAGCTTGCCTCCATGGTCTTTTGTCAGTCAGAGCTGTCGGAAGCTCCCACTACTTCTTCGTAGCTCTAGGGATCATCCTCCTGAAACTCTGGATTAACTATCAAAGTTTCTCCATAGTATCTTTCAGGAGCTCTGATGGTCCCACAACGATGAGGTGGTGGTGGTACAAAGGAAGCTCCCACTACTTCTTCGTAGCTCTAAGGATCATCCTCCTGAAACTCTGGATTAACTATCGAAGTTTCTCCATAGTATCTTTCAGGAGCTCTGATGGTCCCACAACGATGAGGTGGTGGTGGTACAAAGTGAATCGTTTCTACAATACCTGGTATACTAGTTTCTTGTATCATCTACTCCCACTACGTTTTTCAAATGCGCACTCTCTACCAGTACCCAGTAGTTCACCCAGAACTACCTTACTGATAAACTTATGGTCTTATAATATAATCTTGATCTAGGTAGATGGTGTTCGTAGAAACGATTACCTTCCTAACCTCAAGATCATAAAACAGTCCATCTTATGCCTCCTAAGGGTAACCTACAAACAGATATACTTGGAACTACATCTCCATCTCATCCCTCTTGTCGTTTTGCACAAGTGCAGGACAACTCTACATCTCGAGACACTATAGTGTCAGCTTTCGCTTAGACCATAGCTCTCTATAGGTCTGAGGTACTGATCTAGATGAGAGATAATTTCAGATATAAGCTACTGTTTTAAGGTACAACCCCACCAAAGGTGGGTAGTATACTTGGCAATATTCATCATACTACGGACCATGTCAAACAGAGTCCGATTCCTTCTCTCGGAGACTTCATTCTGACGTGTCATCCTTAGAGCATTTAACTGGGAGATAATCCCATACTCTCTCAGGATCCTATGGAACTCATCCGATAGTGACTTATTTCTTCGATTAAATCGAAGAGTCTTCTATCGTCTAGACGCTCTTGGAACCATAGACGTCAAAATTAACTAACTCCAATACCTTAGTGGCCCTTTTAGTTATTCTGCCTTCCAGATAACATTCATAGGTTAGAAGGATCTCCGATGAATCTGTGAACAGAAACTCGGCCTTCTTTTACCTTTGAATTTATCTAAGGCAGAATATCTAAATGAGAGGGGTCACAAATGGGATAGCTTCTCCGAAGGATTTAGATGAATTTAAATTATACGCTGCAGCTGTCATGATATCTATTTCCGAATTAGGATTAAATATAAAGAGATTATTCTGATCTATTTCTCTAGTAATGAAGCTATCTATTTAGTTTAAGATACACACCTACGGTGCTGTCTAAAACTAAAAACTTCATTTACCAAAGAGGAAACAGAACTACATCTCTAAAAAACAAAATCCGTATTTCGGAAAAACTAAGACAATCATATCTAACAGCTTCCGCAGCGGCTTATGGCATCAGTACCTATGTTAGGATTCCTTCACTATAAAGTAGCCTTCTGCTTTCCTTGAATATCTGTAGACCAGAAGTCTATATTCCAAGAAGCATAAGAACTGCTACTAGATAGCGACTCAACTCCTAACATCCTGAGGTCATACTCAATCTTCAAATACCCCCTATGCTCGCCACAGCGGAAATACTTCCGTCCTTGGCGTTACCAGACTTAGGATTCCACACCAGTTTCTGCACTAGAATAGTTTTCGATCTCTTATAAGTTATTCCCTTAGGTTCTTCTAAAGAAGACCTAGGTTAAGCACTAAAGGCATTGCCTTTAATCTTGATCTCATCCTTTGTCTCTTGGAAATCTCCTTAGAAGTTCTGCGTTTATCATCTCTAACTTGTTAAAGCTAAAGTCTCTGATAACGCCTTCGAAGGTTCCAGACAAGGATGCAAGATAGACGTCTTCCACCACCTCGTCATCTGGTACCATGTCTTGGGAATCTAGTTCGTTCTGGAACTCAAAGATGTGTTCCCGAACAAGCATACCCACTGACATCTCGGTACCGACAAGTATCTTAGTGGAAAAGCGATGAGTCGACTGACTTCGCCTTCTAGACATCTAATGCAAGTAAAACTTAATTAGAGAAGACCCGGCATATCTCTGACTCGCTTCTAAAGAATTGTCCGCAAGTCTGCTATAACATAGCACTTGCACATGTCCTTAGACTCTCGCCAGTCTTCATATGCCCTAGTTAGTGCCCTAGTGATATTTGGACCCATTAGGTCTAGTACAGGGATATTTAGATTGCATGCCAATGTACATTTACTATCCTAAGCATAAGCTAAAGATTGCGCTTCCACTCTACGTAGTTAGAGACCCGATAACTGGTTCTCTTATGGGATAGCGGATAGGGGAACTATATGGTTGAATGAAAATGAATGCAAAATAACTTATTTTATGGATTTTGAAAATAAGCTAATTATATCCAAATGTCAGCGCTACCCTCACAGCGAAGACACCTCTATGGATTAATTAACCATGTATGTAAGATCTCGGAATCGACTACACCTGCCCTAGGGTGCCTGCAGCATCAATCCGCTTACACGGGTCTTTCCTTGACCCAGTCCAAATCTGCCAACTAAGGGCTTTGATGGACCATGGTTATCTTTTGGCCAGTGCCACGTGATCACCGTTGTCTTCGCAACGAATACCTCACGTGCACTTAGGATGCTTACCCACGAGCCTAAGCAATTATGACACGGGAGTTCATGCGGCCCCCACTAGGGTGGGATGAAAAGCCCTTCTCTCCTGGCCTCGTAATCGCCATATCCTTAGGGAGGTCATTAAGTAATTTGGCATGGAAACACACAGCTCCCACCCTAGGGGGTGTGAAGTTATGCATCCCCACCCAAACACAAAACGACTGGCCGTGGAGGCCAGAGGATCTCTAAAAGTCCTCTCTTACATCCCTTATTAAAGTTGAGGGTTATTTAATGCAAGTATGAGTGTACACTAAGGTCACGACAACCTATACACTAGACCCTGGTCATACCGTGCTCCCACTAGCATTCAAGCCTTTCGCGAAGCATTAATCGATCTTGGAATATCATAGTCCCTGCCTCGAGTGGATTTCTCCACTCAAGGGTCACATTACATATCCCAAGAACATTGATGCTTTGCAAACTTGGCTATCACGCTAATGCCCTGGAGCCTAGCCTAAGGTCAGACTGACAGGAAAGGTCTTCCACTACCATGGCGCCTTGCTTATAAATTTGACGAATGATGTCATAGTAGAATTCCAACTCATTCTAGGTTTCGATGCTTGCCAAATAGGCACACCCGACTAATCGGGTGTTGACCTAATGGGGGCATAACCAAATGTGAGGAATTCATACTATCATCAAGGGTCAATTAAATAATAGGCGTCACTAGTGGAATCCAATCCTAATAAGGTCGCTAGGACCCGAGGGGAAAGGGCATCCCTCTGACACAGATAATCAAATTATCGCATCGGGGTTCTCTACAGAAATATAAAGAACTACTGAAAGAAATAAGCACACAACTAAATCAAGTTCAGGGTCCGACCCCTGAACCTGACTGGCACAGCGCAGGCTCTCTGTCTCCTTCACAAGGCTCCTCGATCCGGTGCAAGCCTCTGTATATGATCTTCTGACGCTTTATGCCCTTTGCCGTCATTGTGTACGCTTCGCCGGATCGCCATCGTCCTCCAAGGTTCCGCTCATCTTCCCAGTGGTGGATCTCCACGGTAAGTCCTCCTCTTCAATCTGTAACCGAAAAAGATCTAGTACGATTCGAGCAAGTGCTCGCTCGTATACAATTTCCTAGAAAGAAAAGAAAAACAAACCTAGCAAAAGCCTGGGAATCAAGGGTGGTAAATCTTCACCTCTTGCCCGACTATGGCTCTAAAATCTATCCACACACAGAAGAAAAAACATCCAGACAAAATCGCTAACACGGGGTCCGACCCCCGGTAGCAAGCAATCACATATCCAGAATAATTTTAGAAGCGGCGCCCTGCAAGAACGATTCATAGAACATACAAAATCTACTATGCATGATCTACTCGTAGAACCCCGATGGCGGCACATACTATTCATGCGCGCACATGACGGTTTCATGAAAAAAACATGAAACGCACACCACTAGCGTGCTCTGATACCAATTGTTGGAAATAAATCCATGGTAGAGGCCCGCAGCGGAAGCAAAGTGAAGGTCTGAGGACCGTGAGCGGTGTGCGTTACATATCAAAATTTTCATCGAAACGATCTACATATGCGTGTATGAATCTAGCATGGCAACTACGCGAACCCCTAACGATGATCTAACGCGAAAGAACAAACTAGCATGAATGCATGTTCTAATTATGTTAGATCTACTTGTTAGAGGTCATACCTGCGTGCGGAATCTTTCACCGCGACAAATTTCTTCTTTGTCGATGGAGACGGGCTACGGATCTGCTCGACATAGCTTTGGTGCGATGGCCATAACTTTCTGCTTCGAACTCCGATTGGGCTGAAATATGGACTGCAAGTAGCCAACTTCGAGACGCAAATTTTCCAACAAGTTTCATGTCGTTTGGACTTCTGTAGCTCCCGGAATCGCAGAAACAACGTTGATTTTCTGTGCAGATTCTGGACAGCAAAAGGTTGCGGGAGACGCCTTCTAGTTCACCCGATCTCACACGATGCACGGCACCTCGTCGATGGGTCTCTGAGTGCCTCCATACGACGAGCCTTCTCCTTCTACAAAACACCATGTGAGGAAGACGAGTCGCCATCCAATGGCGCAAGCGAGGGAGAGAGAGACGAGAGAGGAGATGCGAAGAGAGGAGAGGGGGCGGCTAGGGTTTCCCCATGCCATGGCCGGCCCTAGGGCTTGCATGGCTCTATTAATTTCGTGCACCCTCTCTCTCCTTCTCATATATAGGGCCGGCCTATTCATATGGATAAGGACAGTATGGATAAGGATGATAGATTCAAACCTTATCCCTATATATCTCTTCTTTATCTCTATCCTTTCCTTGTTTTCGAAAACGGTCAAAACCAGCCCGTTTTCTGCGCCTCATAACCGGCCCCTTCATCGGAGGCAACAACCTCCCGAAACTAATGGGGCCGGCCTTGACCAGTCTCTCAACACTTTGGGCCGGCCCCCTTAGTGCATAGTGGCGCATGGTATGACCAAAACACCCTTATGCCACTAGTTGGCCGTTCCTCGTGTACGAGACTTTGCAAGGCACACATAAGTGAAGTGCACTAGTGATTTCACTATTCTCTGAGGTTCCCGTAGGGTGCCCCTAGTGAAGTCAACTAGTCAACTCGCAACATGTCCCGGTGCATCGCACCCATGTGGCAAAGTCCACTTATGGCAAGGAATTGCTACATGCGTCTCTGCACTAACCTAGGGTTTCCCCTTAGTGCACACACGTAGCTACGCATCTACCGTGCACTAGTGCGAAGCACTCACGGAGCGTATGCTTGGACTTCTCGCTTCCTCTAACTACGTTCTGTGTTTCGAGGAGATGGTATAAGAACCGTACATAATGTCGATAAGGTGGAACCTTCAGGGACCAGGGTTCATGGCTTCCAACTCAGACTCGATCGACACACTACCCGAGTGTACCATCGATCCTCTGAGTCCGAGTTAACCTGCGTAGCCACCCAGAGTGCGACGCAGGCTGCACTCCAATTCCCCCGGACTTACTATGTTCTCTCTCATACCCCTGCTCTCCGCTTAGTATGGTAAACTCGCTGTCCCTCCACTTTGTGCCATGATGCAACTCGAGCAGTGGAGAATACCGTCAGACTCGAGTGCTCATATGACTCGGTTCCTTCCTGGTTGACCACATACATCGTACCTCCTATTACTCTTCCGAGCAACCGGATCCGTCACCAGTCCAACTGATGACCACCTGGCCAGGGTTTAATATGACGTAGGTCAGACCAAGGAACGCACCTCCCGTTAGGGGTGTGGATAGCCTGTAGGAGTGACACGCTGATGCAACGCCAGCCGGGTAACCCAGTACACCGTGGTTTTGGATCACTGCATCCGGATCCTCACACATTGGTGCGCCAAAGCACCACACAACTGGTTAGTCCACCAGACATGGTTCCTTAGGGTTTAGGACCGTTTTACCCTAAGCAGAAATACGGTTTAGTGCACCGATGTCTGCTCATCGATCTGTGCACCGTGTTGGTTCCGTTCGGCCACAGACACTGTGCCTGGTAATGACCGTGGTGGAGACACCTACGCTCTGTCATCCCAACAGCTTATCCTGATAGGGCGACCAACCCTTATCAGAGCTGCGAACGTATTTAGGTTACATGGGACCAGTCCCTTGAGTCTCCCACTCAAGTGGATTACCATGTAGCCATGGCTCTCTGTTCTGTAATCAGAACACGTACTAAGGTACGTACCAATATGCAATCCTATACTATCAACCATACAAAGCTAAACACTAGGTTTTTACGAGCTATAGACCTCACCAATTCTAACAACATAAAGCTGGCTAAAAGGAGACTGGGAGGTCTTTCAGTTTGCCCTGAGTAATTCTGATAAAGACTGGGTCATAAAAACTCTATTGGCAGAAGCGATTGCATGCTCTCACCGAGATGCTGTCTCCAATTCAAGGCCGATAGTCTTAGTGCTCGAGCCCAGGAAATTTAGATTCCTGGATGTCTCCACTTGAGGTAGTGAAGACATAGCGGCTGGAGTAAACATTATCTATTTCTAAATTCCATGAAATAGATTATAGTAGACCCTAACTTTTGCTTTAAACAATTATTTACAGAAATCTTGACCAAACTCGACCCCCTTGCCTCCATCCTTAATGATAACAAACTTACGGGACCAAACTACGAGGACTGAAAGCGTAACCTGATGCTCGTCCTAAGGGTTGTTGGCAAACACACAAACTGGCCTAAGTACCCTTCAACCGGCCATACCGGGACCAAGTGCTACTGAGACCCAGTTGAAGGAATGGAAAGACTGGCTAGATGCTGATGAGATGTACAAGTGCTACATAGTGGCATCCTTGTAGACCGTCCTTCAGAAGCAAGTCGAAGACATGGCCTTCGCTTCAGATATGATGCTCTATTTAAAAGAAATGTTTGAGGGTCGTAGTCGGGTAACTCGTTACCTGACCATCAAGAAATTGGTGTCCATAAAGATGACAGAGGGGACTTTAGTTCGGGATCATATGTTGAAATTGTTTGGCTATGTGAATAAGCTTGGTTCCTTTGATGTTATCTTGGATGCAGAGATCCAGACCGATATTTTCCTAGCGTCTCTGTCAGGAATGTTTGAGGACTTCGTTACCAACTTCAACCTTAACCGGTTGGAGATGTCTAATGCAGAGCTCCTAGTGGCGCTCCAGGCAGCAGAGGATGGGATGAAGGCAGGAGCCCAATCCCTGAATGTAGAGCGGAATTCTTCTCTGAAAGCCAAAGGCAAGTTTCAAAAAAGAAAGTCTAAGAAGCCCGTGAAGATGGGCCAGGTGCAGTTGCAGGTTCGTAAGCAGAATGGTCCGCCGAAGCCCAAAGGAAAATGTTTCTGATGCGACAAGAAGGGGCACTGGAAGGGTGACTGTCGCCCGGCTCCCAAGAAGGCTAGACAGGTATATCTCAAATCCATATAGTGGAATCCCTTGTAGCATCCAGTTGTTCTCCAGTTTCATGGATTGCGGATTCTGGTTCCACTAACCATACTTGTAATAATTTGCAGAGGTTCAAGGAGACAAAAAAACTAGGTGATGGGGAGATAATCCTAAGCATGGGAACTGAGGCCGTGGCAGAGGCTGAAGCAGTTGGAGATGTCGTCTTGCAGTTTCTTGATGGAAGAAGTTTATTAGTTAGAGACATACTTTATGTACCGTCATTGAGACGAAATTTAATTTCTGTTTCCTTATTGAATAATGAAGGTTTTTCAGTTTTATTTGATGCTTCTGGTGTGTCAATTAAATTGAATGGTTCCTTTGTTTGTAAGGGAAAGACACAGAATGGTCTCTATGTAATTAACTCCAATCATAAGCAAGATAACATAACTAAAGCCTGTATGGTTAATTAATCTAAAAGAAAAAATCTTTTAGATAATCCAACACTCCTTTGGCATCTAAGGCTTGGACACATAGCCTCGGACAGGATTCATAGGTTGGTTAAGGTAGGACTTTTAATTCCATATATTTCAGAAAGCCTACTAACGTGTGAGTCTTGCTTGGAAGGCAAGATGACTAAAAGATCTTTCCGAGCCAAAGGTAGCAGATCTCGGGAGGTATTAGAGTTGGTACACACTGATGTATGTAGGCCCATAAGTGTCCGTGCCATAGGAGGCTTCGAGTATTTCATCACCTTCACGGATGATCACTCAAGGTTTGGATACATATACTTAATGCGGTGGAAGTCTGAATCCTTTGATAAGTTCAAGGAGTTCAAAGCTGAAGTAAAAAAGCAGACGGGTAAAAGTATCAAGTCTCTTCGATCAGATCGAGGAGACGAATACCTATCAGATAAATTTATTGGGTACCTGCGTGAGCATGGGATCGTATCCTAGTTGACTACACCAAGGACACCGCAACAAAACGGTGTATCTGAGAGGAGAAACCGAACTTTGTTAGACATGGTTCGGACTATGATGAGTTATGCAATATTGCCACCTAATTTTTAGGGATATGCCCTAGAGACGGCAGTATATACTTTAAACTTTGTTCCATCAAAGTCAGTACCTCTAACTCCTTGGGAGCTGTGGTTGAAGCGAAAGCCAAGCCTACAGCACTTTAGGATTTGGGGTTGTCCAGAACATATACGGAAGGACAAGCGAGATAAGATGGAGTCAAAGACTAAGGTATGTCTATTCGTTGGGTATCCAAAAGGGACAAAGGGTGGTTTATTTTATGATCCTGAGGATAGAAAGGTTGTCGTCTCGATGAACGATGTATTCTTAGAACAGGATTATTTAATAGACCATAAGCCCACCAGTAAAGTAGTTCTTGAAGAATTGCTTGGTACTGATGGGAGTACGCAGATAGAAAACGTAGTGGGAGCCGATACCACTAAGATTAACAATACTGTAGAATCGACTCCTATGGAACCACCGCAGGCTTGTTGTAGTGGGAGGGCCACAAGTGCTCCTGATAGATACATTGGAGAAGCCTTTATGGTAGATCCAGAGTTTCAGAAGGATGGTCCTCTGAACTATGAGGAAGCAATGGTATCCTCTGACTATGCAGCATGGTAGAAAGCCATGGAGGTAGAATTGACATCGATGTCCGAAAACTCGATCTGGACACTTGTAACACCACCTCACAATATTAAAACTGTTGGGTGTAAGTGGGTATACAAAAGAAAAAGAGGTCCGGATGGTACCATTGAGACTTACAAAACTAGACTAGTCGCTAAGAGTTATACCCAGCGAGAAAGGATCGATTATGACGAAACCTTTCGCCAGTGGCTATGCTTAAGTCAATCCGGATCCTCTTGTCCATTGCAGCCCATTATGATTGGGAGATCTGGCAAATGGACGTCAAGATCGCATTCCTCAACGGGGATTTCGAAGAAGACATCTATATGTCCCAGCCTCCAGGATTTGTCGCAAAAGGTCAGGAAAGTTTGGTGTGCAAGTTGCAAAAGTCCATTTATGGACTGAAGCAAGCATCCAGAAGTTGGAACATGCATTTTGATCAGTCTATCCAGTCTTATGGATTTGAACAGAACGTGGATGAACCATGTGTTTATAAAAGGAGCGAGAAGACTACAGTCCTTATACTGGTACTTTACGTGGACGATATCATGCTCATTGGAAACGATGTTGGAACGTTGTCTACAGTGAAGGTATAGTTATCCTCTCAATTTGACATAAAAGACCTGGGTGAAGCGAGTTATATTCTGGAGATCAAGGTAACTCGAGATCGCCAGAACAAGACTCTCTCGCTATCACAGTCAGCCTACATAGATACTATCTTGGTCAGATTCAGTATGCATAACTCCAATAAGGGACTGGTTCTATTCAGACATGGAGTCTGATGTATGCTATGCAGTGCACGAGACCAGATATATGTTATGTAGTAGGCATAATGGGCAGGTATCAGTCAAATTCGGGTCCAGGGCACTGGACTGATGTGAAAAGTATACTCAAGTATCTCCGTAGGACGAGAGATTATGAGTTAGTTTACTCTTCACAGGAACTGATGCCAATTGGGTATACGGATTCTGATTTTGCATCAGATCCGGAATCCAGAAGATCGGCGTCAGGGTTTGTGTTTTTATTGGGAGGAGGAGCTGTCAGTTGGAGGAGCGTTAAGCAGGGATGCATTGCGGATTTGATGACAGAGGCTGAGTACATTGCGGCGTGCGAAGCAGCCAAGGAGGTGGTGTGGCTCAAGAAGTTCCTCACGGACTTAGGATGTGTACCAGGAGCTCAAGATCTTATTGTCCTTTACTGCGATAATAGTGGAGCGGTAGCACAATCCAAGGAGACAAGATATCACCAGAAGAGTAAACATATCGAGTGGAAATACTACATTATCCGGGACTTGCAGAAGCGAGGGGAGGTTGCAGTGACTCAGGTGGCGTCTGCAGATAACATGGCGGACCCTTTCACAAAGGTGTTACCGACCAAGGCTTTTGAGAAACACGTGGATGCCATGAGAGTTAAGACTGTTGTTCCCCGCTAGGCCAAATAGGATTATTGTAGCTCGTGTGTCTTGAGTATGGATTTTCTGTATTAACATTAATAAAGATGACTTTGGTTATTGCTTTAATTAGAATACTACTTTGGTATATGTTAATTCACATATAATAAAGGACCCTAGGGAACACAGTAGGCCACTGAGGCGCATGGTGGATCCATGCTTGGGAGACCCAGTGGACCAATTATGTGTAGACCTAGAACTAGTTCACAGCTTAGGTGATGACGGTCGCTTCACCGAGAATAAGCTGTTAGCAGGTAGAAGATGTGGTGAAGTCTCCACCACGGGAACGTGAGATTCTCATTCACCTGACCAAGCACGATGATCATGTTGAACAGGAACCAAGACGGTGCATAGTTCAGTGATTCAGACACTGGTGCATAAACTGTCTTACTACTATAGATAATCTGTCATTAACCCTGAGAGACCATGTACACTAGGCTAACCAGTTGTGTGGTGCTTTGATATGCTAACGTGTGCGGACCTTCCATAGTCAAATATCATGGTACGTTGGGTTATCCGACTGGCGCTTGAGTGACATGTAATCCCTACAGGTTATCCGACGTCTAGTGTTGGATGGGTGCGTTTTGATGAGTCAATCTGTCCACACAGTTAACCCAAGCCTGGTGGTTGTCAGTATGATTGATGATGTTTCGGATGCTAGGCATAGCACCGAAAGGCGTGTGGTGTTATAGATGACAAGTCATCAATTCCTAGTCAGATGATCGATTGGGATCTGACGGTGCTCCCCACCGCCCGAGTCGTATCATGACACCAGTAATATGAGGGACTAAGGATTATCAGAGTATAGTAGAGAACAGGGTTACGAGGGAGTAACATAAGTTTAGGATCACTAGAGTTCAACTCGCGTCGCACTCTGGGTGGCTATGCGGGTTAATCGGATTAGGGCTGATTAACAGAATTTTCGGTGTGTCACCAGAACAGTTAATCAGGGATCCGGTTAGAGCTAGAGATCCCGAACCCTAAAGGTTCCACCCTGTCATTGCTTATAGGAATTGTTTCCCGACCTGGTTGGATATGTTTGATGCGAAGTAGCGCGATGGAGCGCAAGCCCGGAGCCTAAGAACCTAATTCACATGTGTTAGGGGCCATAGGAGTATTTTGGTAAATACTGAAATATGGCTCAGAATATATTGAATATGGATCTTAGAATGAGCAAAATAATTTCAGGAGCTCATAGGCACTGACGGAACTCGATTCCGAGTAGTGCACCTCACTCAATCTCTCTTTCAGTTTTTCACTGTTCGTGAAGGGCGTTTTCATCCAGGCTTTACGATAGAGCTGTGGAAACCCTGAAAACCGCCCCCCCTCATCCCTATCCATCTAGGGACAGCCCTAGCTTGCTTTTAGCACTAGGAGGCTGGCCCTATAAGAGGAATAGAGAGGGAGGGGCCGGCCCTAGCCTCTCCCCCTCCAAAAAATCCGACCCCCTTCTCTCTCTCTCTCCCTCTCTGAGATTTCGGCCAAGGAAGAAAGAGGAAGAAGAAGGAAGAAGGTGGAAGGAAGAAGAAGGAAGAAGAGAGAAAGAAAAGGAGGAGACCTACTGGCATGCCATCGACTTTGCAACGAATTCCTCCGTCGGCTCGTAGTCGTTGCACTCAGAGGTAGGACTTCGAAGATTCCTCAATTCGCAAAGGACAAGGTGCTATCCGACTGCTTCCCTTGCGATTCACGTGTGGTTCATTATCGTTCCGTTCTCTCCGGATCATATATCCACAAGGTATGATGATTCTAAACACCTAATTAGATATATGCATGTCTTCCGTAGATCGTAGTACGCCTCTAGGGTATCCGCACATATGCTAAGATCCTAGATTTGCATGTAGATTGTTTTGTAGAATTAATTGTAATAAAACATACACCATATGATCTTCGGATCTATCTTTTGCTTCCGCTGCGACTCTGATAAGCGGATCCAATTCCAACAGCCACTACCTGGCTATATTTAAGCTTCAACCCCAATCAGACTTGTCAGATTTATCGACCCCAATCAACTTGAATTCAAGCCAAAAGAGAGTTGAGGGGAAAACACCATCAAATTGCTGTTCAAATACAGCTACAATAAATAGAGTGCCATACATATGGGCACACTTCCCCCAGCTGCGATACTATATGGGATGACCAAGACTCAAGCTCGTCTTTTTCAAAGCGGCGAGCATATTCTCCCGAACCATCGAGGCATCGGTTCCAGTCAAACCCCGATGGTCGTCAAGATTGCAATGAAGAAGACCTTCACCTCCAACTACATCGCGGTGAAGATGATAGATGAAGCAGCTGAAGGATCGTCTGTCTCCGATGCACACTTTACCTATGCCGTCCGTCCCAATAGCAAGTCAGTCAAAAGAAAACGGCGATGAGCTCAATGTCGGGGCATACTCTAGAAGAAAAAGAGAAGCAGTCAAAGCTGGTCAAGTTCAAAGTATACATCCATGTTCGAAAGACTCGGGCTAATTAACCAAACAAAGAGGAAGTCGATGTTCGATCGTTTGGGAATATCAGTCGGGGATGTCGTTTCAATACCCACCCACCCAAGTCGATAGGTTCGATATGGTCTCCGGATAAAATCATCCGTGATCGATACATGGTGGCCGTCAATCATATCTCCGTTATCGGAACTGAAAACGGTGATGCATTTACTTTGGACGACGAGTTGTAAGATGCCCCACCGGTCCTTGAAAAAGGGGGGTAGTCCACCGTTGATGACTTGAAGGAAATCAACTTGGGCACAGAAAAGGAGCATCGACCTACATTCGTCAGCACACACTCTTCACTCTTGAAGAAGAAGCTGCATATATCAAGCTACTCTGAGAATACAAAGATATATTTGCATGGTCCTACAAGGAGATACCAGGTCTCGATCCTAAAATCGCAATATACCAGCTCGGTGTCAAATACGGAGCTAGCACCATCAAGTAAGGACAAAGACGCTACCGACCAGAGTTGGTACCCTAGATAGAAAGCGAAGTAAACAAGTTCATCGAAGCCGGCTTTATCCGAGAGGTCAAGTAGCCGACATGGATCTCCAGCGTCGTTCCATTCAAAAAGAAGAACGATCAAATCAAGGTGTGCGTGGACTTCAGAGACTTGAACAATGCATGCCACAAGGATGACTTCCCATTGCCAATCACGGAGTTAATAGTAGATGCGACGACAGACCACGAAGTGCTAACTTTCATGGATGGATCTTCAGGCTATAACCAGATCAGGATAGCGCCCAAAGACGAAGAGCTCACAACGTTCTGCACACCAAAGGGGATTTACTGCTACAAATTAATGCCCTTCGGCTTGAAAAAAGCAAGAGCCACCTACCTACAAGCCATACAGAGGATCTTCGATGATATTCTTCATCAAAACGTGAAGTGCTACGTCGACGACCTCATCGTAAAATCCAAGAAGAAGTCAATACATCTGTAAGACCTTGAGCTGATCTTCAAACAGCTTCAAAGATACCAACTCCGTATGAATCCACTCATGTGCGCATTTGGAGTCTCCTCAGGCATATTCCTCGGCTTCATTGTACGGCATTGAGGCATTGAGATAGATCAATCCAAAATTGATGCTATCATCAACATGCCTGCACCTAAGACGGTACGAGATCTCAGAGGTCTTCAAGGGCATCTGGCGTATATTTGAAGATTCATCATCAACCTAGTAGGAAAATGCCTCCCTTTCAGTCACCTCATGAAGAAAGGAGCATCATTCAAGTAGGATGAAGCTTGCCAAGAAGCTCTTCAAAGCATCAAGGACTATTTGCTAAAACCACCAGTTCTATCAGTACCAGTTGAAGGAAAGCCACTGATCCTTTACATTAGTGCCCAGGGGCAATCTGTGGGTGCGCTCTTGGCTCAAGACAACGGACTAGGCAAGGAGACAATATGCTACTACTTGAGTCGCACCCTCATCGGCACAGAGCTAAACTACTCCACGATCGATAAAGTCTGTTTGGCGCTTATATTGTCTACAAAGAAGCTGTGACATTACATGCTGGCTCACGCCATCAGGCTTATCTCGAAAGCCGACCCTCTTAAGTACATTTTGTCAAGACTGGTGCTCTCTAGACGTTTAGCCAAATGGGCACTATTACTCCTTGAGTTCGACGTACATCACCTTCGTGCCACAGAAGGCAGTCATGGGGCAAACTCTCACGGACTTCCTAGCGGAATATCCCCTCCCAACAGAATAGAAACTGTCAGAAGACCTCCCAGACGAAGAAGTGTTCTCTATCGACATTGCTCCCTCTTGGAAGATGTTCTTTAATGGCGCCGTAAAGCAAGATGTGGCAGGAGTAAGGGTTATCTTCGTCACTCAAAATGACGAGATACTCCCCTTCTTGTTTCTACTATTAGAACCATGCTCTAATAATGTGGCAGAATATTAAGCGTTGCTCATTGGCCTCGAACTCGATAATGACATAAAGCTTCAAGGACTCGAGATCTTGGGCGACTCCCAGCTCGTCATCCAGCAAGTCTTGAGGACATATGAAGTCAACAAGGAAGACCTTATACCGCTCCACATACGAGCTTTGGAACTCCTTAACATGCTCGAGGCTGCTTTCATTCAGCATTTTTCCAGAAATCTCAACCAGCAGGCCGACGCGCTTACAAATTTGGCAGCTACACTCCTGTTTCCAGAAGGACGTCAGTTCGTCATCCCCATCTACAAAAGAATAATGATCATCAACGAAGACGGCCCTGCTGGGATTCTAGTTCAAATCAATATGGTGTACATCCTCGTAATTGAAGAGCAAGATTGGAGACGACCCTTCGTGGATTATCTTGTCCATGGGAAGCTCCCCGACGATCCTAAGCGCAAAATCGATATTTACCGACGTCCCTGAAATTCTTCCACTTCAATAACGAGCTATACCGTCGAAACTACGATGGTATGCTCCTGAGGTGTCTCGTAAGAGAAGAGGTGGAAGCAGCACTGAAAGAAGTCCATATTGGAATTTGTGGCTCGCATCAGTCCAGTCTGATGCGATCTAAACTAATCCTATATTAAGGGGTTAATTTGATCTAAATTATAACTCGCAAGTGCACGAATCGCTTGTAGGAGCAGTGTGTATTACGAGATCGATCCTACAGGGATTGCTAATGAGGGGAGCAGTCTAATCTAAGGTTATTAGTTATTTACCTAAGTTACTTAATGAGCAATATTGTTGATTTGGTTTTATGGGATTGTGATGAAAAAGTAAACTAAGCAGGATTAAAACATGCAGATTAACTAAGGTAATGCGGTGCAGTGTGGAAGTTCAGATATGGATGAGGTACTAAGGCGGTCGAAACCACCGCTAGATTATTGTAGACGTTATGTTTAAATTATGGTGTTCTAAATTTAGGCGAGTAGCATGCGGGAAACAAATCCCGTGCTTCCTCGAGATACGATCGTTAAGACTTCAAAACGAGATTAATGACATAAGCATGATTTAACTTCAAGCATGGAGTAATAAAGCAGAGCATTGATTGTCTAAATAGAGCACAATCGATCAGAGCTAACATAGCAAAGCATCGATTGTCTAGATTAAGTACAATGGATCTAGGCCTTAATTATACGATGGAACTGGGCTTTGATTAACAAGATGACTAACATTAACTATAAGGCATGCATGACAATACCATGTGAGAACTCTTTTATCATCATAGCAAATCCGAAATTAAATCATATATTATCGTTGAAGAGCTCGGCATAGAACACATAAAATAAACTAACATCTACTAGAACTAGGGTTTCATCTTGGCCTTAGCATGCAATTTAGCTAGACATGGGTTTGGTTACATCAAAGGAAAAAAAAACGATAAGAAACGAAGTACAGATCATCCTTGAAGATTGCTCCATAGATTCCGTCTTTTTTGATCTTGTTCCTTGATGCTTCTTCGTTTCGGCTTGATCACGTCGTAGCCTCAATGAAGGCGCGATGACGGCTCGGATGGACGAATGACGGATGATGGGCGACGGGATGTGGAGGCTTAGGGTTTCGGTTTTGGTCGAGGATGGTAGAGGTGGCTAAAACTAGGGTTCGTGGATGACGATGGCCGGTGGATGTGGAAGATGATGGATGGTGTAGGGTGGTGAGAGCCTCCCTTTTAGGGTTTCGGATGGGGTTATATATAAGAGAGGGAAGATGAGAGAGAGGTCGGGTAGGATAGAAAGAAAAGGAAAGAGATATCGGGAAAGATGGAAAAATAGAAAGAGAGAGAGAGAGACGTTCGCTTAAGAGAGAGAATTTCGAAGAGGGGACATGCTTGTCTTGGGTAGAACGGATGATTGTGATTCCGAAATAGAGAGAGAAATCAGGGTTGATCGCGATAGAGGCTGAAGCGATGGCTGCGATCGGGATTGAAGGGAACATCGCAGCAAAAATAGGAGAAGAGAGAGAAAGATAAGGAAAGATATTTAGAGAGAGAGAAAGAGATAGAGAGAGAGAAACACGTTCGGTTATGAGGGCCGACGTGCATGGGTTCTCGGGATTAACTAGATGGGCTCGGAAAAAACTGGGGATGCAATCTTGAGTTTGAAAGATGGGGTCTATAGAAAGGGACGGTTGTGATCGATCTAGAGAGAGAAAGGGATCATGCAAGACTCAGGTACGACTCGAAGCTAGAGAGATCATGGACTAGGAAGTTGGAGGAGGGATAGACAGAGAGATAGCTGGGCTTCGGTTGAGAGAATCAAGGGGAAGAAGGCTGCGAACTGCTGGGTGTCTCGGTTTTAGGTTTCAGAGAGAGAAAGGAAAACGGATGGCTGGGATTGGTTGCATAGGATTTGAATAGGTACAGCTGGGTTGGGTTGGTCACGGAGTAACTAGGGACGGCTGGGATGAGGTCGGGTAAGTGCTGCATGCATGGGTTTGGACGGCTACGATGCTATGGGGGACCTCATAGCATGGGTTGGTGACTGCATGGGTATCGGATAAGGGGGAGTCGGGCAGTTAGAGAGAGAAAATCAAGGAGGAGAGAAATGATGATGGGTTTGCGATCGGATCGGATGGAATTAGAGGGCCTTGAATGTGCATGGATTTGGTGAGGGCTTCACATGCATGGGTTGGGCTGTGGTACATGAGAGAAGGGATTCGAAAAGGTATTATGACCGGGTTCGATCGGGTACACATAGGTCTTGGGTTTGCATGACTCGAAGTCCTTGCAATGATGGGTTATGGATGTACAAAGGTTTTGGAGACTGATAGGTTGTGTCCGAGAGGGAATTGGGTGTAGGTGTGATAGGCTCAGTTTTGAGAAGAAATAAAAGAGGGATAACTAAAGAAAGTTATAAAAATAACGAGAAAGGAATGTAAACATGTTGATGCGGGCTTTGGTCACCATCATCCGAACTAATTGAACTCGTCAATTATCCACGTCATCCCCATTGCTTGCATGTAGGTCTTCTTAGTTGAATCATGCACTGCATCGGTTCATTGAAGTCTTCCTTCATCTGAATCATCGCAATTTTATGTTTTCCATCGTTCTTCAGAATAGGCCTCCAAACGGACTGTATAGCCTCCATCAAATCATCGTGAGAATATCCACGGCTTGGTCATAAAGTCCTTGAGCTGACCGCATTGAAAACCGGATCAATTCCCTGAAAAACACACATGAATTGACGCTTATCAGATTCAAAAGCGATTATCAATAAAAGGATAATTTGGACTTTCGGGCTTTGTATTTTTCATGCATGCAATGTATGAGAGCGAACCAATATGCCGTGATTCGTATGAAAGTCTACTATATCGTGGTGCAAAGAAACTCATGCAGTTTACGTGTATTATGAAAGTTTTACGTAGTAGAGTGACGATATGTGCATGAAAAAGAAAGGATAATTCGCACTAAATGGACGCTCAATACACCCCCAAACTTAAATCTTTCTAGTCCTCGAGAAAGTAAATAAAATAAACTACAAAAATAATAGAAGAATAAAAATAACTTAACTCACTTTCGCAGGAATCGCGATTGTACTTGGCACGTGCAACAAGCCGTTAAACCCCTAGGTTACCCTAGTGGATGAGTTTTGTCTCTTGAGGGTTTGCAGTGAATCTACCCACAAAATTCAAGATTTTTTTTTTTGAAAATAAAAATAAGAAATAAGAAAAGTCGGTTTCACAGAATAATTAAAAATTACTCAAAAATAGAATTTCTAAGGCACAAGACTCATAAGGTATCTAGCCCAAGCTTCGGCTTTCGAAGTACGCACTTTAGGTTCTAACTATTAGATTTTCGTTAGAAAAGGTCAAGGTCAACTTTGCTCGAATGCACGATGCTGTCTGGGCTAAATATTACTGGTGGTTTGGTTCTCTACATTCATATCATTCTAACAATCTCCTAGAACGGTCAAAGTCGACCTTAGAACCTGAGTCAAAATTAGCTAATCTAGTCAGGCTAGTGAGAGTTGTGGATATTCACCTTAATACCCTATCGGCTTTATATGTGATATTCTAGTTTCCCTACATTGTTTATAACGATGGCTTTCACACTATTTTTGTTTTCTTTTTTTTTCGGTCTCATTTTTTTTCTGGATCTAATTATATATCCCATCCTAACTTGTACCATGCCAGTTGCACTTTATGCCCATGACACGCTGCCAACGCTCTCATGAGTTAGGTAGCCATCCTCATGTTGCCTTTATATTTGATTCACTCTGCATCTATAGGATCATTCTTATAACCCTGTCGACCTGGCTTCACTTATACTAGGGCATATATGTTAAGACTTTTACATAATTAGGTCCTAGACTATACTAATAGGTAACCCTTTCCGCCATACCTTAGAATTCACTGGTCGCTTTTCTAATGATATTTTTTTTCAAACCAAGTGAACCAGATCCGCATGGTTCATCAGGACTCCAAGTGACTATTAGGTGATATGAAAGCTTTGAATCTAGACCCTAGAGGTGTAAGCCAGATGTGAAGTGAAAAGTCAAGTCTGGTTTATTTTGACAATCTCTAAAAGGTTACTAAGGGTCAGAACCACATTAGACATACTTTTTCTAGCTAGTCCTTGGACTTTATACCTTGATTACCAAGTGCCTTATAGTCCTATTCGAGTACGATAAAATTATGCTACAAAACCTAAAATAAAGGGGAAATATATATAGATATATATATATACTTTTTTCGAAAAGAATGAAAAGGACGAAAAAAGTAATACGATAAGAAACTAAAATATGAAAAAGAAAATAAAAACATGCAAATGCAAATTCCTATAGATTTCTATACGAATGCTGTAGTTTTGGTAGGGGACTACAGACGAGACACACATATGCCAAAACGTATATGCCGAGCTGTCCCACTACAGTGTAAGTTGATGCATTATTATTACTATTAAAAAAATCAATTTTTTTTTTTATAAAACGTAGAAAAGAACAAAAACTGACAATTTTGTAGAAACTAGATGCAAACAGGCTTTTATTTTGCATAAATTATATACCACACCCCCAAACTTAAATTAGACATTGTCCTCAATGTATGAATTAGACATGCTCATGAATGAGATAGTAGCATTATATAATAGTATTTTTGAAGGACATATATATAAAATGAAAGTATGAATTTTTAAGGATGGATAATACCTAAAAAGTGTTTTGTATGATAGTTTCCTGCAAAATGTCAGCGTCATAAAGAAAAAGAAAAGACAATCATAGTTTAACTAAAAATAAATAGCAGACATTCTATTGAAACAGAAAAATAGCAGATGATAAAAAAAAAACTAATAACTATTACATAAGAGAGGATTTTTAGTAGATAGATAAATCAATCCTGATAAAAAGGATCTTCCAGAAGTACCTCTTCAACTTCTGGGGTCAGATATTCAAGGTATGGTTTCAACCGATGTCCGTTCACTTAAAAAGTTATTCCATCCTTATCATTTAAGAGTTCAACCGCACCGTATGGGTGAATTTTGTCGATAATGTATGGGCCCGTCCAACATGATTTTAACTTGCCAAGGAACAGATACAATCTAAAGTTGTATAATAGGACTTTTTGGCCTGGATATAATTCCTTCTTAATTATGATCTTATCGTGCATGATCTTCATTCGATCCTTATATCATTTAGCGCAATTATATGTATCATTTCGAATCTCATCGAGCTCATCGAGTTGAAGTTTTTTTTGTTTGCTGACCTTATCGAGGTCATAATTCAATTGTTTGATCGCCCAATAGGCCCTATGTTCAAACTCGACTGGCAGATGACATGCCTTCCTATAGACTATGCGATATGGAGACATTCCATTTGGAGTTTTATAAGCGGTTATACGATATGCCCACAGGGCATCAGTCAACCGAAGTGATCAATCCTTCCTGTTAGGGTTAATTGTTTTCTCTAATATAGTCTTAATCTCCCTATTTGAAATTTCAACTTGCCATTAGTTTGTGGGTGGTAGGGAGTGGCTACCTTATGGGTGACACAATACTTTTTTATTAATGCTTCAAAAATTCTATTGCAGAAATGTTTACCTCCATCGCTAATGATAGCACGTGGAGTTCCAAATCTAGCAAAAATATCTTCTTTAAGAAATTGGATCACGACCTTGTGGTCATTTGTTCGGCATGCGACTGCTTCAACCCATTTTAAGACATAATCAACAGAGACTAGAATATATTGGCAACCATAAGACATAAGGAAAGGTCCCATAAAATCGATACCCCAAACATCAAAAACTTCAGCGATCAGAATTGGATTTAAGGGCATCTCATTCCGTTTTGAGATTTTTCCAAGACGTTGACAACGATCACAAGATTTACAATAAGCATGAGTATCTTTAAATAAGGTCGGCCAAAAGAAACCACACTCTAAAATTTTTGCAGTGGTTTTCTTACCACTAAAGTGGCCACCACATGCGTGGTCATGGCAAAATGACATAATATGTTTATGATCACAGTCAGGGATACATCGTCTGATAATTTGATTGGAATAGTATTTGAATAGATATGGCTCATCCCAGAAATATCATTTGGCTTTCGATATGAACCGCATTCGTTCTTGTTTAATCCAAGTATTAGGCATCTGTCCTGTGACTAGGTAATTTACAATATCAGCATACCATGGGGTGTTAGTATGAGAGATTAGCATTACTTGCTCATCTGGAAAGGTTTCTAATATAGGTGTAGGTTTTGTAATTGGCTCAACTATTAGCCTAGATAGGTGGTCAGCAACTACATTCTCCGATCCCTTTTTGTCTCTGATCTCGAGATCAAATTCTTGTAGCAATACAATCCATCGAATTAATCGAGCTTTAGCGTCTTTCTTTGTAAAAAGATACTTAAGCGCAGCGTGATCAGTAAAAATGATAACATTGTGGGTGCAAATTTTGGCAAGAAGTATGCAAAACAGCGGGACCCACCGGCCCTGCCTGGTGGGCCCCCGAGTACCACAGCGAAACCCACCGGCCCTGCCTGGTGGGCCCCCGAAGACTGCAGCGGGACCCACCGACCCTACCTGGTGGGCCCAAGAGCCTGTAGAATCCTCCCAGGAGACGGTAGCAGGGTCCACCAGCTTTACCTGGAGGATCCCTAGAGACGGCAGCAGAAACCGCCATTTGCCCCGGAATTCCTCCCCGGGAAGTCTATAAATAGCAGAGCCTTCGAATGTAAAGGGATCGGATTTTCAAAACCTAAAACTCCAGAACTCAAACCAGAGCTCTGAAAACAGATCAGTGCCATCATCTGATATCTGTCTCAGAAACCTCTATCTCCTCTTACCCTCTACCTCACCTTGATCTTCTTCTTGTCTTTGAACAAGTCGAAGAAACTTCAGTGACACTCGGCCTGTCGAGGTCACTTCGAAATAAGTGTTAGTGAATTCGGGTTGCTCCCTATAGCACGGAGACGTAGGCTTCGACTGAACTCCGAGATCACTTCTCATGTCAATTCTCTCTGGTTGCTTCTCTGTTAGCATATCAAAAGCTGCAACTCCAATCGATAGATCAAACAACGATCTTCGACTTCAACTTCGATTGACTGGTGAGGCGAGGTCTTCGGGTCGGCACGAAGATTTTCCCCCACAGTTTGGCGTCGTCTGTGGGATCCGAGCAAAAAGTCAAACTCTCCGCTACTACTTGATCGGTTGAGCATACAACCGATCTTGATAGTCAAACTTCCTCGCCCCCTCGGCTGATCAGACAACTGATCGGACGTCGGCACTCTCGTTGCACCTTTCGCTCTCTGAATGGCGAGGACGAAACACCAGGGTCAACCAGAAGGAAGTAACACTCAACAATAAACTCGTCCTGAGACTCGATCAATGAGTCAAAGGCTCAACTTCGGACAGCCCCTTGCTGTTCCTGAGATGGGGGTTCGCTCGGGAAGTGGAAGATCTGTCGATCGACCGATCGCCCATCCTGCCCGGTAATCAATTGGGCAAACAGTCCCCGCTCCTGCTGAAGACCCTCCATCGACCTACCAAATTTCTGCGGTCGACTTCCAACTGCTCCAATTGGTGAAGCAAAATGCTACTCTTACCGCTGAGAGGGATGCTCTTAAGAAAGCAGCTTCCGAGGCCGGGATCGCTCTACCTATTCCCTCTGCAAGTGAGAGGATCGATCTTCCTCGACATTCAATCCACTCCGAGCAACGGAGGTCAATGGGCATTGCTGCCCTCGAGAGGATTCGACGCGACCCAACTCCCTCTGCTGCCCCCTGGAAGCAAAGTGTTTGGGACCACCTCGACGACGAGTCCTCCCAATCATCTTCTGGCCGCAACTGCGACAAGAGGGCACCTTCAAAGCTCAACATACAAAGGAAGCACCAGATGAAAGGCGCTCCTTCAAAGAGTAGAGTCTCCCCTTCCATTCCACTTCAACGTAGACTTGGATCGGACCTTAGACACCGACTTCAACCGGCAAATACTTCGATGCCCGAGCAAGACCTTGCGATCTTGCCTCTTGACCCACCTCTAGGTCGAGGACATGGTCGCAGGGATGGGTATTCCTCCGCCGGACCTCTCCATCGAAGCCTATTCGAATCAACATTTCCAAGGGGATGGAGAACTCCTATCCTCCCCAAATTCAACTGCATCCGAGGAGATCCTACTCTCCACATCCTCGCATTCAAGCAAGCTCTAACGCCTCACGAAGAAGAAAACAATGTGCTCTGCCGCACCTTCGCAGGAAGTCTCGATGAGCCGTCACTCAACTGGTATCACAATCTCCGAGCTGGGTCCATCACCCAGTTCGATGTTTTGGCTAAACTTTTCGTGCAGCATTATCAACTCAATCTGAAGCCAAAGAAGAAGCTCGACTCTCTCTATCGGCTAAGGATGGGTGCTGACGAGACTCTCCGAAGTTTCACTAGGAGATTTCGCAACGAGCATGCTGCCCTCTCTGGAAGACATCTGGATGATGAAGCCATCATGTTGGCTTTCCAGAACGCTCTCCGCTTCGATTTACACATCTACAACGACTTCATCCGTAATCCCCCTCCTTCTCTGGGTGCTATGTTCGATCGAATCCAGAGAGAGATCGAGGTCGAAGATGATCAAGTCGCTCGGAAAGGGCGAGAAACAAAGAGAAGGCCTACTGAGAGAGAAGCTCCAAAGTATGCTGCCAAAGCTCACAACGCTGAGGAAGCAGCCCCTCCAGCCAACAAACGATCAAAGAATGACGGACGTTGATCTCCAACGAAGACCACTTTCATCGAGTGGAATATGCCGGTCGAACAGATCCTCGATCGCATTCAACACGAGGAGTTCCTTCGAAGGCCCAATCCTCTCTAGCCAAACTCCAAGTTCACGGCCGACAAAACTGTTTATTGCGATTTCCATCGAAGCCATGGCCATTCCACCGATCGGTGCTATCGGCTAACGTTTCATCTCGAAGACTTGCTGAGAGAAGGCCATCTCCATGAATTCACCAGAGAAGGACAAGATCAACGTCGATCCTCTGCAAAGGGGAAAGAGGTTTGCTGGATTCATCAGATCTCTTCCAACCCATCACCTCTCACCGTGAATGCCAATATCTTTGGCATTCATGGATCATTGCACAATCAATCAGTGATCGGGAAGGAAGTCGATCGGCAGATTAGGCGCATCTTCCATGTTCGATCTACTACAAACAAAGAAGATACCTGGATCGAGAAGCCCATCGAAGGCCTTGCTTGGCCGTCCATCGTCTTTAACGACACTGATCTTAAAGAAGTTCATACTCTACATCGAGACCCCCTGGTTTTGAAACTCATCATCGGCGGAAGCACCATCAATCGGATCCTCATCGACACCGGAGTTCTATCGACATTATGTTCTCAGACTGCTTCAAACGTCTGGGACATAAATATCAAAGCCTTGACGTCGTTCCAACTGTGATCACTGGTTTTAACGGTGAACAAAGCATCACGGTGGGTGAGTCGAGATTCACCATCGACCTCAGCCAAGAGACTCGAGTCTCGGTGAGGTTTGCGATCGTCGAGGGAACGTCCAGCTACAATGCCATTCTCGGATGACCATTCCTCCACCAGATCAATGCCATCTCTTCTTCTTATCATCAACTACTCAAGTTTGCAACTGGAGAAGGCATCGTCTACATTCGAGGCGATCAACAAGCTGGAAGGTCTTGTGAGGCTGCTGCGGCTAAAACTGATCGAAAGATCAACATTGCTCCTCCAAAGCGACCACGAGATGAAGCTGGTCCCTCTTCCAAATAGCAATTAAAGGAGATTCCGCTGACCCAACCTCCACCAATCGAATGGGAAGCATCACCTTTAATTGAAGAAATCATCCCAATCAACATCGGCAGCGGAGATCTTCCTCGACAAACTTTTATTGGTACCGATCTTAGCGATGCAGAAGCGCAAGACATGGCATCCTTCCTCCAGTCCAATATCGACGTCTTCGCTTGGTGCTTCGAAGACATGCCTGGTATCAATCCAGATGACGCTTGTCACCGACTTGCGATCAAAGAAGAAGTGAAGCCTATCAAGCAAAAGCCACGCACCATCCGACCAGAACTGCAAGTTGCCGTTCAAGAAGAAATCACCAAGCTACTCGCAGCAGGCTTCATCCGAGAAGTAGAGTATCCTACCTGGATCTCTAACATAGTTGCTGTTCCAAAGAAGAACGGGAAGGTCAGAGTCTGCATCGACTTTACCAATCTCAACAAGGCTTGCCCCAAAGACCCATTCCCCATGCCAAGGATTGATAGACTTGTCGATGCCACTGCTGGCCACGAGCTATTGTCTTTCATGGATGGGTACTCTGGATATAATCAAATTCTGCTTCATCCGGATGATCAAGAGAAGACATGTTTTGTGACTAACCGAGGTCTCTACTGCTACAATGTAATGCCATTCGGCCTCAAAAATGCTGGTTCTACCTATCAAAGGTTAGTCACAAAAATGTTCGAAGATCAGATTGGTCGCAACGTCGAAGTCTACGTCGATGATCTCCTCACCAAGAGCTCCACTCATGGAAAGCATCTATCCGATCTGGCAGAAACTTTTCAAGTCCTCCGAAAGTATCGCATGAAGCTCAATCCCGCCAAGTGCGCTTTTGGAGTTCAATCGGGCAAATTTCTGGGTTACCTTGTGACCAGAAGAGGTATTGAGGCCAACCCTGACCAGATTCGAGCCATCCTCGACATGCCATCACCTACCAATCGGAAGGAAGTGCAACGTCTCACTGGAAGACTTGCCGCTCTCAATCGATTCATCTCAAAGTCCTCCGATAAGTGTAAACCACTCTTCGACAAACTACGGAAGGCGGGCACTTCAGAGTGGAGTTCAACTTGCGAAGAAGCTTTTCAAAGCATCAAGAGATATCTGGTGCAAGCTCCTATCCTGCCTGCTCCACTTCCAAAAGAAGACTTGTGGCTTTATCTCGCCGTGACCGATCAAGCAATCAGCACGGCCCTAATCAGTAGAAGAGAAGGCGTCGAGCATCTAGTCTATTATATCAGCCACACTCTTCTTCCAGCTGAAACTCGCTACTCAAAAACTGAGAAGGTCATCCTGGCCTTGCTCACTGCATCGCGTCGTCTCCAACCATACTTTGTCTCCCACCAGATCACTGTCATTTCAGAACACTCGCTCAAAGATATCGTTGACAAAGCTGGTCGAGCTGGTCGAATGACCAAATGGGTGATCGAAATGAGTGCTCTGGGGATTCAGTTCGAATCTCGCACTTCTATCAAAGGTCAAGCTGTTGCTGATTTTCTAGCTGACTTTCCAGTTGAAGACCCCATCACTTGGGAAGAAGATGTCGACATGCGCTTAGAAGATAAGGACAATACTCCGATCAACCTTGCAACAAAAATTGATCCAAGTCTCGAAGCTATTGCTGCAACTCCTCCATGGAAGCTTTATACTGATGGAGCTTCAAGTTCGATCGGTTCGGGAACTGGGATAGTCTTAGTATCCCCCGAACTTGATCATCTACAGAAGGCCACTCTCCTAGGGTTCAACGCCACCAACAACGAAGCCGAATACGAAGCATTCATTTCCGGACTCGAAATGGCAGAATCCCTGGGGGTAGATCGAATCATCGTCTACAGCGACTCCCAGTTGATCATAAGGCAAATCAATGGAGAGTACACAGCTCGTGAAGAAAGAATGCAACTCTATTTGGCCTTAGTACGACATCTTAAACAACGTTTCACGAATACTGAATTCGTTCAAATTCCAAGGGCAGAGAATCGTGAAGCAGATGCTTTAGCTAATGCTGCCTCCGTCCTTGGAGACTCGCTCGGAGGAAGGCAAATACAAATTGATTATCAGGAAGTGCCCAAGACTACCCCCGAACAACAGATCATTGCTACCACAAAGAGATCTGGGGGTGGAGATCAACTGGTATTGAACCTAACCACCACAAGTGAGCTAGAGGATTGGAGACAACCAATTTTCAACTTCTTCAAACATGGTGAAATACCCGAAGATCCAAATCAATCTCGAAGACTTCAAAGGAAGCTCCCATGCTACATTCTACAAGGAGAGGACCTATATTTCAAATCTCATAACGGGATATTGCTCAAGTGCCTTGGTCCCGAGCAAGCACAGGCAATCCTGATTGATATCCACTCTGGAGCTTGTGGGAATCATTCGGGAGGAAGATCTCTTGAAGCTAAGACGAAGCTACAAGGTTACTACTGGCCTACAATGGCAAAAGATGCTCGACAAGTTGTTCAAAGATGCGAGCCATGCCAACGACACGCTCGAGCTATCCACTTCCCTGCAGATGAGCTCCATCAACTATCAAGTCCCTGGCCTTTCCATCAATGGGGGTTAGATTTCTTGGGTCCTTACCCTCCAACTCCGAGCAAGAAGAAGTATCTACTGCTGGCCACTGATTACTTCACCAAATGGGTTGAAGCCGTGCCACTCTTTCGAGAGACCGATGATGAAGTGATCAAGTTTATTCGACATAACATCTTCTCAAGGTTTGGTACACCTCAAGTTCTTGTTGCCGACAACGGAGCTCAATTCGACTCTGACAAGTTCCGTGAGTTCTGTCTGAACAACGGAATCAAGCTCTTTTATTCAACTCCAAGATACCCTCAATGTAATGGTCAAGCTGAAGCCTCCAATAGAGCTATTCTTGGTATACTCAAGAAGAAACTCAACGACAAAAAAGATTGTGGGAACAGGTCCTACCTGAAGTCCTTTGGGGATATCGCACAACTCCGAGAAGATCAACAGGGTTCTCACCCTTTCGTCTAACATATGGATCGGAAGCAGTACTCCCAACAGAAAACATATCAAGTACTCTGAAAACCAGAGCAATTGAAGAAGGAATCAACGAAGAGCTTCAGATCAATGATCTAGACTTCTCTGAAGAACTACGAGACCAAGCTTCCCTTCGTGTGGCAATGTATCAGCAGAAGATCAAACGAGCCTATGATGAGAAAGTCTACAGGCGACAATTCCCAATCGGCAGTCTGGTCCTTAGAGCAGTCTTCTACAACACAAAGGAACACAGCAGTGGGAAACTTGCTCCCAACTGGGAAGGTCCTTATATCGTTGAATCAGTTGGAGGCAAAGACTCTTATCGACTGATCACACCAGAAGGAGATAGATTGCCACGAGCTTGGAATTCTAGGCACCTCAAACTGTTCTATCCATGATGTAAATTCCATGATAAATAAAGTTCTCTTTCAAATGTTCAAATATGCAAGTGTTCAGCTTTTCGATTCAATTTATGAAGCAATTCAAATTATCCATATTCAAGTTACCAGGTCTTTTAACAAGTTTGGGAGTTAGAGTTGCGACTCAACCCCTTACTAACAAATGTTAAACTGACCATATTCAAGTTACCAAGTCTTTTAACAAGTTTGGGTGTTAGAGTTGCGACTCAACCCCTTACTGGCAAATGTTAAACTGACCTTCAAATTTCGATATTCAATTTCAATCAATTTCGATATCGTCTAACAGGTTTGGGTGCTTGAGTTGCGACTCAACCCCTCACATTCAAATGTTACACGAATTCGAGTTCAATTTTCAAGTTACAATAAGTTTGGGTAATCGAGTTGTGACTCGACCCCTTACATTCAAAAAAATTGTATATATTCCAATGCTACCCAGAACATGATATTCAAAGACATTCAACTCAAGAGACATACAATTTTCAAACACCGAAAAGATCTTTTGATTATCAAAATTTGCCAAGTACAATGTTGAGCTGCTACATGTCAAAAATTTACAAGTGTAAACAACCGAGAAAAAGGTAGAAATACATCAGGGCTTGGCTACGCTTGGAGCTCGCGACTTCTCTCCTTCAGATTCGCCACGAGCCTTGCTCGCAGCCGAAGCTTTAGAAGATCGGACACTGCTGGCATGTACCCTGAGTGCCTCTGCCGCTTTCTCGGCCGTTTTCCTGTAGCTCTTGCATTCAGACAGCGCATGCTCCAGTTCCTTCTTGGAGGTCTCTTCTCTGGCAGTAAAAGCAGCATGCTGGGCAGCAAGTCGTTCTTTCAACTCCTTGATCTCGGTTGCGCGATCACAGGACACGTTCTCAACCTTGATGAGCCGATTCTTCAAGGATTCAAGTTCGTGACTCTGCGCCTCGCAACGGTTCTGCAACCCCTTGCTCTCCAGTTTCTCTGTGCGAAGCTCTTCGATTTTGGCCTTGAGAAACTCCTTCTTTGAGGACAGCACCTCCCTCAGCTTGTCCTTCTCCTCACGGGCAGCCTTTAGTTCAGCCGTCAAGCGGGATACTTCAGCTGAAGCTTCTTTTGCTCCCGCCTTCTTGGAGAGCTTGGTTGCGACATTCAAAACTACTGAGTTCTGCAAAAGAACAAAAGAGTTAGAATTATTTTGAAAATGCAACTCAAATGGATCAAGCAGATGCACCTACCACCAGTTCAAGCCTGTCGAAGGCTTCATCCAGAGTAGCCCCCGGTAGGTTGCAGAGTTTCCGGATTACAGCCGTGGGGTGGTTGATGTCAACATCACCCAAACTCCTTATCTTCTGAGCCGTGCCAGCAGGTGCACTTGCAATCCATGCAGAAGTTCAAAGTGTTAGAATATTTTCAAGCTTCAAAGACAAGACAATCAAGGCAAGTTAGTGCAGATACCTGAAGCATCGACCTGAGGAGCCTTTCCCTTCCTATAGTCGGAGCTCTTACCCTTGGGGGTCGATTTCTCCTTGATGGGGGTTGGCTCTGGCAGGGGTTGGGGGGTAACATCACCCACCCGGCTTCCTCTCTCCAAGTGAACGGGAGAGGGAACATCTCGAGGAGGTGAGGCTCCCCCTTCATCTTCGTGCCCGCTCGAATTATCGAGCCCTGCCACCATGTGGGGGAAAATCTTCGTGCCGACCCGAAGATCTCGCCTCACCAGTCAATCGAAGTTGAAGTCGAAGATCGTTGTTTGATCTATCGATTGGAGTTGCAGCTTTTGATATGCTAACAGAGAAGCAACCAGAGAGAATTGACACGAGAAGTGATCTCGAAGTTCAGCCGAAGCCTACGTCTCCGTGCTATAGGGAGCAACCCGAATTCACTAACACTTATTTCGAAGTGACCTCGACAGGCCGAGTGTCACTGAAGTTTCTTCGACTTGTTCAAAGACAAGAAGAAGATCAAGGTGAGGTAGAGGGTAAGAGGAGATAGAGGTTTCTGAGACAGATATCAGATGATGGCACTGATCTGTTTTCAGAGCTCTGGTTTGAGTTCTGGAGTTTCAGGTTTTGAAAATCCGATCCTTTTACATTCGAAGGCTCTGCTATTTATAGGATTCTCTGGTGGTAAATGACGGTTTCTGCTGCAGCATCTGGGGATCCTCCAGGTAAAGCTGGCGGGCCCCGCTACCGTCTTCTGGGGGATTCCACAGGCTCTTTGTCCCACCAGGCAGGGCCGGTGGGTCCAGCGATAGTCCTCGTGGGCCTACTAGGCAGGGCCGGTGGGTCCCGTGGTGGTCCTCGTGGGCCCACCAGGCAGGGCCGGTGGGTCCCGCTGTAGTCTCCGGGGGCCCACCAGGCAGGGCCGGTGGGTCCCGTGGTAGTCTCCGGGAGCCCACCAGGCAGGGCCAGTGGGTCCCGTGGTAGTCTCCGGGGGGCCTACCAGGCAGGGCCGGTGGGTCCCGTGGTAGTCTCCGGGGGCCCACCAGGCAGGGCCAGTGGGTCCCGCTGTTTGGCAACCTTCTTACCAAAATTTGCACCCACAGTTACCCCCTCCAAGTTAGCTAGAGTTCGTTCTGGCTGGCTTGGATTTGGTGCAAAAAACAGCAAACCCCTGTCGCAAAAGGCACGAAGAGGCTTGTCGAATGTTAGCATAAAAAAGACTGATCAGTCAATTTTGACCGATCGGTCAATTTTGGCCGATCGGTCAAGTTTGTCCGATCGGTCAAGTTTGTCCGATCGGTCAAGTTTGACCGATCGTTCAATTTTGACCGATCGGTCAATTTTGACCAATCGGTCAAATTCAACCGGTCAAGGATTGGGTGATCGGTCAAAAAACATGGTTTTTTGACCGATCCAGTAGAAAATTGGCCGATCGGTTGATTTTGACCGATCGGTCAAGTTTGACCGATCAGCTAAAATCAACCGGTCAAGGATTCGGTGATCGGACAAAAAATATAGTTTTTTGATCGATCCAGTAGAAAACCGACCGATCGGTTGATTTTGACCGATCGGTCAAGTTTGACCGATCGGTTAAAATCAGCCGGTCAAGGTTCGGGTGATCGGCAAAAAACCTTAGTTTTTTGCTAGATCCAGTAGAAAATCGACCGATCGGTTGATTTTGACCGATCGGTCAAGTTTGACCGATCGGTTAAAATCAGCCGGTCAAGGTTTGGGTGATCGGCAAAAAACCTTAGTTTTTTGCCAGATCCAGTAGAAAATCGACCGATCGGTTGATTTTGACCGATCGGTCAAGTTTGACCGATCGGTTAAAATCAGCCGGTCAAGGTTTGGGTGATCGGCAAAAAACTTTAGTTTTTTGCCAGATCCAGTAGAAAATCGACCGATCGGTTGATTTTGACCGATCGGTCAAGTTTGACCGATCGGTTAAAATCAGCCGGTCAAGGTTTGGGTGATCGGCAAAAAACCTAAGTTTTTTGCCAGATCCAGTAGAAAATCGACCGATCGGTTGATTTTGACCGATCGGTCAAGTTTGACCGATCGGCTAAAATCAGCCGGTCAAGATTTGGGTGATCGGCAAAAAACCTAAGTTTTTTGCCAGATCCAGTAGAAAATCGACCGATTGGTTGATTTTGACCGATCGGTCAAGTTTGACCGATCGGTTAAAATCAGCCGGTCAAGGTTTGGGTGATCGGCAAAAAACCTAAGTTTTTTGCCAGATCCAGTAGAAAATCGACCGATCGGTTGATTTTGACCGATCGGTCAAGTTTGACCGATCGGCTAAAATCAGCCGGTCAAGGTTTGGGTGATCGGCAAAAAACCTTAGTTTTTTGCCAGATCCATTAGAAAATCGACCGATCGGTTGATTTTGACCGATCGGTCAAGTTTGACCGATCGGCTAAAATCAGCCGGTCAAGGTTTGGGTGATCGGCAAAAAACCTTAGTTTTTTGCCAGATCCAGTAGAAAATCGACCGATCGGTTGATTTTGACCGATCGGTCAAGTTTGACCGATCGGTTAAAATCAGCCGGTCAAGGTTTGGGTGATCGGCAAAAAACCTTAGTTTTTTGCCAGATCCAGTAGAAAATCGACCGATCGGTTGATTCTGACCGATCGGTCAAGTTTGACCGATCGATTAAAATCAGCCGGTCAGGTCAAAGTCTTGAACCTGTATTTTTGAGGAAGTGGTATAGCTTGTTCTCCTCCTTTGATCTTTGGCAGAGTCTTGAATATCGATGGAGTTCGATTTTTTTCTGCTTTGAACCTTCGGTTTGCCTGAATGTGGCTTTGAACTGGCGGTCCGGTTTACTCGGACCGGTGGTATGCTTGGACCGTTGGTTTACGTGGACCGGCCAGTCTGACGCTTCATCTGGTCCGACGGTTCGCCTGGTTTTGTGCTTGCTACGGATAGATGCCACGTGTACCTGCAAAAACACGTGATTTGATATGGTGATGACACGTGTCATCTCGATTTCTGCGATTAATTCCCTCAGGATACTTAAGCTTCTCTGGCTGTCATTTTCGCCTCACGCTTTCAAAATTTTTCGAAGTCCAGACACTTTACTTCCAATCTTTCATTCTTCGTCTCCTTTCGATCGGTCAAATGGCGTCTTCGGGTAGTTCGAAGAAGAGTCCAGTTCCATCCAAGAGAAAGGGGAAGGAAATCGTTGAAGAAACATCTGTCTCGAAGGGTAGTGGCAAAGGCAGGGCCGAATTAATCGAGCTTGGCCAATTGGGCAAGAGGCACCAAGGAGTGGGGTTCGCTTCTGCACCCTCCCATCCGGAACATATCCCCAAAGCGAGATTTGTCCTCTGCCCGCAGCTACCTTTGGAGGCGGAACCTGAGTTTGGATATAATATTGGTAGTAAACTTACAGATGTGAAGAGGGAGAAGCTGCAGGAGTTGCTGGCAAGTTTCACAGAGGGAAAGGCTCGCCCAGCGCTTCCGAGGGTTCTATCCGCTTTTGGCATCGACAGGCGGACAATCTTTGTCTCGTACGCGAGCAAGGAGCAAGTGATGGGAACCATTATCACCATCGGCCAGCTCAACTGTGGACTGCGCCTTCCATTGCCTCCTTTCGCCGCGAGGTTGCTGAACACCTCCGGTCTCTGCCCTGGGCAGGTATCGGGAAACGCCTGGAGGATTATCTACGCCTTCTGTCGCATAGAGTCCGACTTCCAGAAGGAACTCAGGGAATGTTATTCCAGCCTCCCTGAAGGTGAAGAAGCCCGGATAGAGATAGGGTATTTCTTCTATCACTATCGATGGGCCTGGAGGAAAGATAGCCCATTCTTCAATCTAACGGGTGTCTCCGCTCTTCGGCCGATCATTGACACCATCGGCTCCGACAAGCTCTACACTGACTGGCCGCTGTCGGTGTTTGGTGCATGGACTCCTCTGTCAGTACCTGAGGTTCCCCGATACAAGGTGCACAAAGAGATCGACATGTACTGTGCAGGAGGAGCCCTTGCGTGGCCTTCAGAGCGAGTAGGGGCCCTTGATAACCTTTTCCTGGAGTTGACATGCGGGACTCGATCATGGAAGCAATTCTTGAATTGCCTGGTCCGACATGGCAATGCCAACCTCCTCCACCGATCAAAGATTCGTTATGAAGATAACGAGGTCATCTACTCAGATTATGAGGAGGACCCTCAATCAAGCAAAATTGTTAGAAAACTTTGATTTGAGAAGAAGGCCTATGGAGCTAGGCGCAGCTTGCCCACGGAGGAGAAATTGGTGATGCAGAGGGGCCCGACAAAGAAGAAAAGGAAGGTCTTAGCTGAGGAGGAGGAGAAAAAAGATGAAGAGAAAAAGGGGGAAGAAGAAGAAGAGGAAGAAGAGAGAGAAGAGGACGGTGGAGGTGAAGAGGATGAGGGCGGTGACGATGATAATGATGACGAAGATGGCGAAGGTGATGAAGATGATGAAGATGGGGGTGGTGAGGAAGAAATTCCTCCCACCCCCACTAATGGTGGTCAAGGACATGGGGGTGGCGAGGAAGAAATTCCTCCTACCCCCACTGGTGGTGCTGATAAGGACTCGCAGCCGATCCTCATAGACGAGGCTAAGGCTCGCAAGATGGAGGGGGTTATGGATGCAACGGGCGATGGCCCTAAAGTGATTCCTGCTTATCACTTTGGGGATTTGAAGAAGAACCCACTGCGCTTCAAAATCAAGCTGTCGGGGAGTGGTGGGGTTGGAAGCAACCCTACACCCCTCGATCAGATACCTCCCGAGGTTCCTCGTCTCGAAGGGGCGACTACAAGTGGGGGTGTGGAGGTTGAACAACCCCCACCCCCTTCGCGATCTCTGGCTGAGGAGGTAGCTGCTATGGTGGCAGGGCTCGATAATTCGAGCGGGCACGAAGATGAAGGGGGAGCCTCACCTCCTCGAGATGTTCCCTCTCCCGCTCACTTGGAGAGAGGAAGCCGGGTGGGTGATGCTACTCCCCAACCCCTGCCAGAGCCAACCCCCATCAAGGAGAAATCGACCCCAAGGGTAAGAACTCCGACCGTGGGAAGGGAAAGGCTCCTCAGGTCGATGCTTCAGGTATCTGTACTAACTTGCCTTGATTGCCTTGCCTTTGAAGCTTGAAAATATTCTAACACTTTGAACTCTTGTGTTGATTGTAGGTACACCTGCTGGCCTGGCCCAGAAGATAAGGAGTTTGGGTGATGTTGACATCAACCACCCTACTAGCGTGATCCGAGAGCTTTGCAACCTTCCGGATGCTTCTTTTGACGAAGCCTTCGATAGGCTTGAAGTAGTGGTATGTGCATCTACTTGATCAAGTATTTGAATTGTATCTTCAGAATAATTCTAACTCTTTGTTCATCTGCAGAGCTCAGCAGTTTTGAGAATCGCGAGCAAACTCTCCAGGAGGGCAGGAGAACGGGAGGCTGCATCTGAGGTATCCCGTTTGAAAGCTGAACTGGAGGTTGCCCACGAGGAGAGGGATAAGCTGAGGGAGCTTTTGACTTCGAAGAAAAACTCTCTTAAGGCCAAGATCGAGGATCTTCGTAAAGAGAAGCAGGAGAGCAAGGGGTTGCAGGACCATTGCGAGGCGCAGAGTCACGAACTTGAATCCTTGAAGAATCGGCTCAACAAGGTTGAGAACGTGTCCTGTGATCGCGCAACCAAGATCAAGGAGTTGAAAGAACGACTTGCTGCTCAGCATGCTGCCTTAACTGCCAGAGAGGAGATTTCCAAGAAGGAACTGGAGCATGCGCTGTCTGAATGCAAGAGTTACAGGGAAACGACCGAGAAAGCGGCAGAGGCACTCAGGGTACATGCCAGCAGTGTCCGATCTTCTAAAGCTTCGGCTGCGAGCAAGGCGCGCTCGTGGAGAATCTGAAGGAGAGAAGTCGCGCGCTCCAAGCGTAGCCAAGCCCTGATGTATTTCTACCTTTTTCTCTGTTGTTTACACTTGTAAACTTTTGACATGTAGCAGCTCAACATTGTACTTGGCAAATTTTGATAATCAAAAGATCTTTTTGGTGTTTGAAAATTGAATGTCTCTTGAGTTGAATGTCTTTGAATATCATGTATTGGATAGCATTGGAATAGATACAATCTTTTGAATGTGAGGGGTCGAGTCGCAACTCGATTACCCAAACTTATTGTAACTTGAAAATTGAACTTGAATTCGTGTAACATTTGAATGTGAGGGGTTGAGTCGCAACTCAAGCACCCAAACCTGTTAGACGATATTGAAATTGACTGAAATTGAATATTGAAATTTGAAGGTCAGTTTAACATTTGCCAGTAAGGGGTTGAGTAGCAACTCTAACACCCAAACTTGTTAAAAAACTTGGTAACTTGAATATGGTCAGTTTAACATTTGCTAGTAAGGGGTTGAGTCGCAACTCTAACACCCAAACTTGTTAAAAGACTTGGTAACTTGAATATGGATAATTTGAAACTGCTTCAGAACTTGAATTGAAAAGCTGAACACTTGCATATTAGAACATTTGAAAGAGAACTTTATTCATCATGGTATTTACATCATGGATAGAACAACTTGAGATGTCTAGAATTCCAAGCTCGAGGCAATCTATCTCCTTCTGGTGAGATCAGTCTGTAAGAACCTTTGCCTCCCACTGATTCAACGATATAAGGACCTTCCCAGTTGGGAGCAAGTTTCCCACTGCTGTGTTCCTTTGTGTTGTAGAAGACTGCTCTAAGGACCAGACTGCCGATTGGGAATTGTCGCTTGTAGACTTTCTCATCATAGGCTCGTTTGATCATCTGCTGATACGTTGCCACACGAAGGGAAGCTTGGTCTCGTAGTTCTTCAGAGAAGTCTAGATCATTGATCCGAAGCTCTTTGTTGATTGCTTCTTCAACTGCTCTGGTCTTCAGAGTACTTGATATGTTTTCTATTGGGAGTACTGCTTCTGATCCATATGTTAGACGAAAGGGTGAGAACCCTGTTGATCTTCTCGGAGTTGTGCGATATCCCCAAAGGACTTCAGGTAGGACCTGTTCCCGCAATCCTTTCTTGTCGTTGAGTTTCTTCTTGAGTATACCAAGAATAGCTCTGTTGGAGGCTTCAGCTTGACCATTACATTGAGGGTATCTTGGAGTTGAATAAAAGAGCTTGATTCTGTTGTTCAGACAGAACTCACGGAACGTGTCAGAGTCGAATTGAGCTCCGTTGTCGATAACAAGAACTTGAGGTGTACCAAACCTTGAGAAGATGTTATGTCAAATGAACTTGATCACTTCATCATCGGTCTCTCGAAAGAGTGGCACGGCTTCAACCCATTTGGTGAAGTAATCAGTGGCCAGCAGTAGATACTTCTTCTTGCTCGGAGTTGGAGGGAAAGGACCCAAGAAATCTAACCCCCATTGATGGAAAAGCCAGGGACTTGATAGTTGATGAAGCTCATCTGCAGGGAGGTGGATAGCTCGAGCGTGTCGTTGGCATGGCTCGTATCTTTGAACAACTTGTCGAGCATCTTTTGCCATTGTAGGCCAGTAGTAACCTTGTAGCTTCGTCTTAGCTTCAAGAGATCTTCCTCCCGAATGATTCCCACAAGCTCCAGAGTGGATATCAATCAGGATTGCCTGTGCTTGCTCGGGACCAAGGCACTTGAGCAATATCCCGTTATGAGATTTGAAATATAGGTCCTCTCCTTGTAGAATGTAGTATGGGAGCTTCCTTTGAAGTCTTCGAGATTGATTTGGATCTTCGGGTATTTCACAATGTTTGAAGAAGTTGAAAATTGGTTGTCTCCAATCCTCTAGCTCACTTGTGGTGGTAAGGTTCAATACCAGTTGATCTCCATCCCCAGATCCCTTTATGGTAGTAATGATCTGTTGTTCGGGGGTGGTCTTGGGCACTTCCTGATAATCAATTTGTATTTGCCTTCCTCTGAGCGAGTCTCCAAGGACGGAGGCAGTATTAGCTAAAGCATCTGCTTCACGATTCTCTGCCCTTGGAATTTGAACGAATTTAGTATTTGTGAAGCGTTGTTGAAGATATCGTACTAAGGCCAAATAGAGTTGCATTCTTTCTTCACGAGCTGTATACTCTCCATTGATTTGCCTTATGATCAACTGGGAGTCGTTGTAGACGATGATTCGATCTACCCCCAGGGATTCCGCCATTTCGAGTCCGGAAATGAGTGCTTCGTATTCGGCTTCGTTGTTGGTGGCGTTGAACCCTAGGAGAGTGGCCTTCTGTAGATGATCAAGTTCAGGGGATACTAAGACTATCCCAGTTCCCGAACCGATCGAACTTGAAGCTCCATCAGTATAAAGCTTCCATGGAGGAGTAGTGGCAGGAGCCTCAAGGCTTGGATCTATTTTAGCAGTTGTATTAGTGGGAGGCTCGTCTTCATCTTCAAGACGCATATCGATATCTTCTTCCCAAGTGATGAGGTCTTCAACTGGAAAGTCAGCTAGAAAATCAGCAACAGCTTGACCTTTGATAGAAGTGCGAGATTCGAATTGAATCCCCAGAGCACTCATTTTGATCACCCATTTGGTCATTCGACCAGCTCTACCAGCTTTGTCAACGATATCTTTGAGCGGGTGTTCTGAAATGACAGTGATCTGGTGGGAGACGAAGTAAGGTTGAAGACGACGCGATGTAGTGAGCAAGGCCAGGATAACTTTCTCAGTTTTTGAGTAGCGAGTTTCAGCCGGAAGAAGAGTGTGGCTGATATAATAGACTGGATGCTCGACGCCTTCTCTTCTGCTGACTAGGACCGCGCTGATTGCTTGATCGGTCACGGCAAGATAGATCCACAAGTCTTCTTTTGGAAGTGGAGCAGTAAGGATAGGAGCTTACACTAGATATTTCTTGATGCCTTGAAAAGCTTCTTCACAAACAGGACTCCATCCCGATATATCTGCCTTTCGCAGTTTGTCGAAAAGAGGCTTACACTTGTCGGAGGACTTTGAGATGAACCGACTGAGGGCAGTAAGTCTTCCAGTGAGACGTTGTACTTCCTTCCGATTGGTAGGTGATGGCATGTCGAGGATGGCTCGAATCTGGTCGGGGTTGGCCTCAATACCTCTTCTGGTCACAAGGTGACCCAGAAATTTGCTCGATTGAACTCCAAAAGCGCACTTGGTGGGATTGAGCTTCATGCGATACTTTCGGAGGACTTGAAAAGTTTCTGCCAGATCGGATAGATGCTTTCCACGAGTGGAGCTCTTGGTGAGGAGATCATTGACGTAGACTTCGACGTTGCGACCGATCTGATCTTCGAACATTTTTGTGACTAACCTTTGATAGGTAGAACCAGCATTTTTGAGGCCGAATGGCATTACATTGTAGCAGTAGAGACCTCGGCTAGTCACAAAACATGTCTTCTCTTGATCATCCGGATGAAGCGGAATTTGATTATATCCAGAGTACCCATCCATGAAAGACAATAGCTCGTGGCCAGCAGTGGCATCGACAAGTCTATCAATCCTTGGCATGGGGAATGGGTCTTTGGGGCAAGCCTTGTTGAGATTGGTAAAGTCGATGCAGACTCTGACCTTCCCATTCTTCTTTGGAACAGCAACTATGTTAGAGATCCAGGTAGGATACTCTACTTCACGGATGAAGCCTGCTGCGAGTAGCTTGGTGATTTCTTCTTGAACGGCAACTTGCAGCTCTGGTCGGATGGTGCGTGGCTTTTGCTTAACAGGCTTCACTTCTTCTTTGATCGCAAGTCGGTGACAAGCGTCATCTGGATTGATACCAGGCATGTCTTCGAAACACCAAGCGAAGACGTCGATATTGGACTGGAGGAAGGATACCATGTCTTGCGCTTCTGCGTCGCTAAGACCGGTACCAATAAAAGTTTGTCGAGGGAGATCTCCGCTGCCGATGTTGATTGGGATGATTTCTTCAATTGAAGGTGATGCTTCCCATTCGATTGGTGGAGGTTCGGTCAGCGGAATCTCCTTTAATTGCTATTTGGAAGAGGGACCAGCTTCATCTCGTGGTCGCTTTGGAGGAGCAATGTTGATCTTTCGATCTGTCTTAGCCGCAGCAGCCTCATAAGACCTTCCAGCTTGTTGATCGTCTCGAATGCAGACGATGCCTTCTCCAGTTGCAAACTTGAGTAGTTGATGATAAGAAGAGGAGATGACATTGATCTGGTGGAGAAATGGTCATCCGAGAATGGCGTTGTAGCTGGACGTTCCCTCGACAATCGCAAACCTCACCGAGACTCGAGTCTCTTGGCTGAGGTCGATGGTGAATCTCGACTCACCCACTGTGATGCTTTGTTCGCCGTTGAAACCAGTGATCACAGTTGGAACGACGTCAAGGCTTTGATATTTATGTCCCAGACGTTTGAAGCAGTCTGAGAACATAATGTCGATAGAACTCCCAGTGTCGATGAGGATCCGATTGACGGTGCTTCCGTCGATGATGAGTTTCAAAACCAGGGGGTCTCGATGTGGAGTATGAACTCCTTGAAGATCAGTGTCGTTGAAGACGATGGACGGCCAAGCAAGACCTTCGATGGGCTTCTCGATCCAGGTATCTTCTTTGTTTGCAGTAGATCGAACATGGAAGATGCGCCGAATCTACCGATCGACTTCCTTCCCGGTCACTGATTGATTGTGCAATGATCCATGAATGCCAAAGATATTGGCATTCACGGTGAGAGGTGATGGGTTGGAAGAGATCTGATGAATCCAGCAAGCCTCTTTTCCCTTTGCAGAGGATCGACATTGATCTTGTCCTTCTCTAGTGAATTCATGGAGATGGCTTTCTCTCAGCAAGTCTTCGAGATGAAACTTTAGCCGATAGCACCGATCGGTGGAATGGCCATGGCTTCGATAGAAATCGCAATAAACAGTTTTGTCGGCCGTGAACTTGGAGTTTGGTTGGAGAGGATTGGGCCTTCGAAGGAACTCCTCGTGTTGAATGCGATCGAGGATCTGTTCGACCGGCATATTCCACTCGGTGAAAGTGGTCTTCGTTGGAGATCGTCGCCCGTCATTCTTTGATCGTTTGTTGGCCGGAGGGGCTGCTGCCTCAGCGTTGTGAGCTTTGGCAGCATACTTGGGAGCTTCTCTTTCCGCAGGTCTTCGCTTTGTTTCTCGCCCTTTCTGAGCGACTTGATCATCTTCGACCTCGATCTCTCTCTGGATTCGATCGAACATAGCACCCAGAGAAGGAGGGGGATTACGGATGAAGTCATTGTAGATGTGTAGATCGAAGCGGAGAGCGTTCTGGAAAGCCAACATGATGGCTTTATCATCCAGATGTCTTCCAGAGAGAGCAGCATGCTCGTTGCGAAATCTCCTAGTGAAACTTCGGAGAGTCTCGTCAGCACCCATCCTTAGCCGATAGAGAGAGTCGAGCTTCTTCTCTGGCTTCAGATTGAGTTGATAATGCTGCACGAAGAGTTTAGCCAAAACATCAAACTGGGTGATGGACCCAGCTCGGAGATTGTGATACCAGTCGAGTGACGGCTCATCGAGACTTCCTGCGAAGGTGCGGCAGAGCACGTTGTTTTCTTCTTCGTGCGGTGTTAGAGCTTGCTTGAATGCGAGGATGTGGAGAGTAGGATCTCCTCGGACGCAGTTGAATTTGGGGAGGATAGGAGTTCTCCATCCCCTTGGGAATGTTGACTCGAAGAGACTTCGATGAAGAGGTCCGGCGGAGGAATATCCATCTCTACGACCATGTCCTCGACCTGGATGTAGATCGAGAGGTAGAATCGAGAGGTCTTGTTCAGGCCTCTGAATATCAGCAGGTTGAAGTCGATGGCAAAGGTCCGATCCGAGTCCCCATTGGAGTGGAATGGAAGGGGAGACTCTACTCTTTGAAGGAACGCCTTTCATTTGGTGCTTCCCTGGTATGTTGAGCTTTGAAGGTGCCCTCTTGTCACAGTTGCGGCCAGAAGACGATTGGGAAGACTCGTCGTCGAGGCGATCCCAAACACTCTGCTTCCAGGGGGTAGCAGAGGGAGTTGGGTCGCGTTGGATCCTCTCGAGGGCAGCAGTGCCCATTGACCTCTGTTGCTCGGAGTGAATTGAATATCGAGGAAGATCGACCCTCTCACTTGTAGAGGGGATAGGTAGAGCGATCCCAGCCTCAGAAGCTGCTTTCTTAAGAGCATCCCTCTCAACGGCGAGGGTGGTGTTTTGCTTCGCCAATTGGAGGAGTTGGAAATCGACCGCCGAAATTTGATAGGTCGATGGAGGATTTTCAGCCGGAGCGGGGGCTGTTTGCCCAATTGACTGTCGTGCAGGGTGAGCGATCGATCGATCGACAGATCTCGCACTCCCTGAACGAACTCCCATCTCGGGGACAGCAAGGGGCTGTCCGAAGTTGAGCCTTTGACTCATTGAACGAGTCTCGGGACGAGGTTGTTGTTGAGTGTTACTTCCTTCTGGTTGGCCCTGGTGTTTCGTCCTTGCCATTCAGAGAGCGAAGGGTGCAACGAGAGTGCCGACGTCCGATCAGTTGTCTGATCAACTGAGGAGGCGAGGAAGTTTAGCTATCAAGATCGGTTGTATGCTCAACCGATCAAGTAGTAGTGGAGAGAGCTCGACTTTTTGCTCGGGATCCCACAGACGGCGCCAAACTGTGGGGGAAAATCTTCGTGCCGACCCGAAGACCTCGCCTCACCAGTCAATCGAAGTTGAAGTCGAAGAGCGTTGTTTGATCTATCGATTGGAGTTGCAGCTTTTGATATGCTAACAGAGAAGCAACCAGAGAGAATTGACACGAGAAGTGATCTCGGAGTTCAGCCAAAGCCTACGTCTCCGTGCTATAGGGAGCAACCCGAATTCACTAACACTTTTTTCGAAGTGACCTCGACAGGCCGAGTGTCACTGAAGTTTCTTCGACTTGTGGAAAGACAAGAAGAAGATCAAGGTGAGGTAGAGGGTAAGAGGAGATAGAGGTTTCTGAGACAGATATCAGATGATGGCACTGATCTGTTTTCAGAGCTCTGGTTTGAGTTCTGGAGTTTCAGGTTTTGAAAATCCAATCCTTTTACATTCGAAGGCTCTGCTATTTATAGGATTCTCTGGTGGTAAATGGCGGTTTCTGCTGCAGCATCTGGGGATCCTCCAGGTAAAACTGGCGGGCCCCGCTACCGTCTTCTGGGGGATTCCATAGGCTCTTGGTCCCACCAGGCAGGGCCGGTGGGTCCAGCGATAGTCCTCGTGGGCCCACCAGGCAGGGCCGGTGGGTCCCGTGGTGGTCCTCGTGGGCCCACCAGGCAGGGCCGGTGGGTCCCGCTGTAGTCTCCGGGGGCCCACCAGGCAGGGCCGGTGGGTCCCGTGGTAGTCTCCGGGAGCCCACCAGGCAGGGCCAGTGGGTCCCGTGGTAGTCTCCGGGGGCCCTACCAGGCAGGGCCGGTGGGTCCCGTGGTAGTCTCCGGGGGCCCACTAGGCAGGGCCAGTGGGTCCCGCTGTTTGGCAACCTTCTTACCAAAATTTGCACCCACAGGCAGGGCCAGTGGGTCCCGCTGTTTGGCAACCTTCTTACCAAAATTTGCACCCACACACCATAGCATCTACCTCCTCAGCCAGAGATCATGAAGGGGGTGGGGGTTGTTCAATCTCCACACCCCCACTTGTAGTCGCCCCTTCGAGACGAGGAACCTCGGGAGGTATCTGATCGAGGGGTATAGGGTTGCTTCCAACCCCACCACTCCCCGATAGCTTGATTTTGAAGCGCAGTGGGTTCTTTTTCAAATCCCCAAAGTGATAAGCAGGAATCACTTTAGGGCCATCGCCCGTTGCATCCATAACCCCCTCCATCTTGCGAGCCTTAGCCTCGTCTATGAGGATCGCCTGCGAGTCCTCATCAGCACCACCAGTGGGGGTGGGAGGAATTTCTTCCTCGCCACCCCCATGTCCTTGACCACCATCAGTGGGGGTGGGAGGAATTTCTTCCTCACCACCCCCATCTTCATCATCTTCATCACCTTCGCCATCTTCGTCATCATTATCATCGTCACCGCCCTCATCCTCTTTACCTCCACCGTCCTCTTCTCTCTCTTCTTCCTCTTCTTCTTCTTCCCCCTTTTTTTCTTCATCTTTCTTCTCCTCCTCAGCTAAGACTTTCCTCTTCTTCTTTGCTTGGCCTTGGCGAGGTATCACCAGTTTCTCCTCCGTGGGCAAGCTGCGCCTAGCTCCGTAAGCCTTCTTCTCAAATCGAAGTTTTCTAATAATTTTGCCTGACTGAGGGTCCTCCTTATAATCCGAGTAGATGACCTCGTTATCTTCATAACGAAGCTTCGATCGATGGAGGAGGTTGGCATTACCATGTCGAACCGGGCAATTCGAGAATTGCTTCCATGACCGAGTCCCGCATGTCAACTCCAGAAAAAGGTTATCAAGGGCCCCTACTCGCACTGAAGGCCACGAGAGGGCTCCTCCTGCAAAGTACATGTCGATCTCTTTGTGCACCTTGTATCGGGGAACCTCAGGTACTGACAGAGGAGTCCATGCACCAGACACCGACAGCGGCCAGTCAGTGTAGAGCTTGTCGGAGCCGATGGTGTCAATGATCGGCCGAAGAGCGGAGACACCCGTCAGATTGAAGAATGGGCTATCTTTCCTCCAGGCCCATCGATAGTGATAAAAAAAATACCCCAGCTCGATCCGGGCTTCTTCACCTTCAGGGAGGCTGGAATAACATTCCCTGAGTTCCTTCTGGAAGTCCGACTCTACGCGGCAGAAGGCGTAGATAATCCTCCAGGCGTTCCCCGAAACCTGCCCAGGGCAGAGACCGGAGGTGTTCAGCAACCTCGCGGCAAAAGGTGGCAATGGAAGGCGCAGTCCACAGTTGAGCTGGCCAATCGTGACGATGGTTCCCATCACTTGCTCCTTGCTCGCGTACGAGACGAAGATTGTCCGCCTGTCGACGCCAAAAGCGGATAGAACCCCCGGAAGCGCTGGGCGAGCCTTTTCCTCTGTGAAACTTGCCAACAACTCCTGCAGCTTCTCCCACTTCACGTCTGTAAGTTTACTGCCAATATTATATCCAAACTCAGGTTCCCGCCTCCAAAGGTAGCTGCGGGCAGAGGACAAATCTCGCTTTGGGGATGTGCTCTGGCCTTGACGGTGCTGAAGCAAATCCCACTCCCTGGTGCCTTTTTCCCAACTGGCCAAGCTCGATAAGCTCCGCCCTACCCTTACCACGGCCCTTCGGAGCAGAAGAAACTTCGACAATTTCCTTGCCCTTTCTCTTAGAAGGAACTACACTCTTCTTCGAACTGCCCGAAGACGCCATTTGACCGATCGAAAGGGGACAGAGAGCGAGAAGTTGAAAGTAAAAAGGCTCTGGACTTCGAAAATTTTCTGAAAGCGTGAGGCGAAAATGACAGCCAGAGAAGCTTAAGTATTCTGAGGAATTCAGACACACAAATCGAGATAACACGTGTCATCACCATATCAAATCGCGTGTTTTTGTAGGTACACGTGGCATCCATCTATAGCAAGCGCAAAACCAGGCGAACAGTCGGGACCAGACGAAGCGTCAGACCACCGATCTAGACTAGCCACCGGTCCAAGCAAACCACCAGTCTGAGTGAACCGGACCGCCGGTTCAAAGCTACATTCAGGCAAACCGAAGATTCAAAACAGAAAAAATCGAACTCCATCAATATTCAAGACTCTGCCAAAGATCAAAGGAGGAGAACAAGCTATACCACTTCCTCAAAAGTACAGGTTCAAGACTTTGACCTGACCGGCTGATTTTAACCGATCGGTCAAACTTGACCGATCGGTCAAAATCAACCGATCGGTCGATTTTCTACTGGATCTGGCAAAAAACTAAGGTTTTTTGCCGATCACCCGAACCTTGACCGGATGATTTTAACCGATCGGTCAAAATCAACCGATCGGTCGATTTTCTACTGGATCTGGCAAAAAACTAAGGTTTTTTACCAATCACTCGAACCTTGACCGGATGATTTTAACCGATCGGTCAAACTTGACCGATCGGTCAAAATCAACCGATCGGTCGATTTTCTACTGGATCTGGCAAAAAACTAAGGTTTTTTACCGATCACCCGAACCTTGATCGGCTGATTTTAACCGATCGGTCAAACTTGACCGATCGGTCAAAATCAACCGATCGGTCGATTTTCTACTGGATCTGGCAAAAAACTAAGGTTTTTTGCCAATCACCCGAACCTTGACCGGCTGATTTTAACCGATCAGTCAAACTTGACCGATCGGTCAAAATCAACCGATCGGTCGATTTTCTATTTGGATCTGGCAAAAAACTAAGGTTTTTTGCCGATCACCCGAACCTTGACCGGCTGATTTTAACCGATCGGTCAAACTTGACCGATCGGTCAAAATCAACCGATCGGTCGATTTTCTACTGGATCTGGCAAAAAACTAAGGTTTTTTGCCGATCACCCAAACCTTGAATGGCTGATTTTAACCGATCGGTCAAAATCAACCGATCGGTCGATTTTCTACTGGATCTGGCAAAAAACTAAGGTTTTTTGCCGATCACCCAAACCTTGACCGGCTGATTTTAACCGATCGGTCAAACTTGATCGATCGGTCAAAATCAACCGATCGGTCGATTTTCTACTGGATTTGGCAAAAAACTAAGGTTTTTTGTCGATCACCCAAACCTTGACCGACTGATTTTAACCGATCGGTCAAACTTGACCGATCGGTCAAAATCAACCGATCGGTCGATTTTCTACTGGATCTGGCAAAAAACTAAGGTTTTTTGCCGATCACCCAAACCTTGACCGGCTGATTTTAACCGATCGGTCAAAATCAACCGATCGGTCGATTTTCTACTGGATCTGGCAAAAAACTATGGTTTTTTGCCGATCACCCAAACCTTGACCGGCTGATTTTAACCGATCGGTCAAACTTGACCGATCGGTCAAAATCAACCGATCGGTCGATTTTCTACTGGATCGATCAAAAAACCATATTTTTTGACCGATCACCCAATCCTTGACCGGTTGAATTTGACCGATCGGTCAAACTTGACCGATCGGTCAAACTTGACCGATCGGTCAAACTTGACCGATCGGTCAAACTTGATCGATCGGACAAAATTGATCGATCGGACAAAATTGACCGATCGGTCAAAATTGACCGATCAGTCTTTTTTATGCTAACATTCGACAAGTTTCTTCGTGCCTTTTTGCGACAGGGGGTTGCTGTTTTTTGCACCAAATCCAAGCCAGCCAGAACGAACTCTAGCTATCTTGGAGGGGGTAACTATGGGTGCAAATTTTGGCAAGAAGTATGCAAAACAGCGGGACCCACCGGCCCTGCCTGGTGGGCCCCCGAGTACCACAGCGGAACCCACCGGCCCTGCCTGGTGGGCCCCCGAAGATTGCAGCGGGACCCATCGACCCTGCCTGGTGGGCCCAAGAGCCTGTAGAATCCCCCCAGGAGACGGTAGCAGGGTCCACCAGCTTTACCTGGAGGATCCCCAGAGACGGCAGCAGAAACCGCCATTTGCCCCGGAATTCCTCCCCGAGAAGTCTATAAATAGCAGAGCCTTCGAATGTAAAGGGATCGGATTTTCAAAACCTGAAACTCCAAAACTCAAACCAGAGCTCTGAAAACAGATCAGTGCCATCATCTGATATCTGTCTCAGAAACCTCTATCTCCTCTTACCCTCTACCTCACCTTGATCGTCTTCTTGTCTTTGAACAAGTCGAAGAAACTTCAGTGACACTCGGCCTGTCGAGGTCACTTCGAAACAAGTGTTAGTGAATTCGGGTTGCTCCCTATAGCACGGAGACGTAGGCTTCGGCTGAACTCCGAGATCACTTCTCGTATCAATTCTCTCTGGTTGCTTCTCTGTTAGCATATCAAAAGCTGCAACTTCAATCGATAGATCAAACAGCGATCTTCGACTTCAACTTCGATTGACTGGTGAGGCGAGGTCTTCGGGTCGGCACGAAGATCTTCCCCCACAAACATTTGATTAAATTAGGTAGGGACGAAATTTGTCTAGGGCAAAGATGACGGTTAATAACTCTTTTTCAGTAGTTGAGTAATTGAGTTGAGTATCATTAAGAGTTTTACTAGCGTATTGAATGACGTGGGGGAGTTTAGCACTTCGTTGCCCTAAACCTGCACCTAAAGCGTAATCCAATGCATCACACATCACCTCGAATAGAGCATTCCAATATGGAGGTCGGATAATGGGTGTTGATGTTAATTCAGTTTTAAGCCTTTCAAAGGCATTTAAGCATGCATGAGTAAAGTCGATAGAGACATCTTTGGCTAGCAGGTCACATAAGGGTTTAGAAATTTTAAAGAAGTCTTTAATGAAGCGGCGGTAGAAGCCAGCGTGTCCTAGAAAGGATCGCACTTCTCTGACCGTTTTGGGAGGTGGTAAATTAGAGATCAGATCTACCTTGGCTTTATCAACTTCTATCTCCTTATCCAACACAATATGACCTAAGACAATACCAGATTTAACCATGAAGTGACATTTTTTCTAATTAAGAACTAAGTTTTTCTCCTTACAACGGATTAGAACAAGAGAGAGGTGATATAGCCTTTTATCAAAGTTAGATCCAAAAACTGAGAAGTCATCCATGAAGACCTCTAAAAACTATTCTGCCACATCTGAAAAGATACTCAACATACACCGCTGAAAGGTAGCAGGTGCATTGCATAACCCAAAGGGCATGCGACGGTAGGCAAATGTATCAAACGGACATGTGAACGTCGTTTTCTCTTGATCCTCACGAGCAATTGGGATTTGGTTATATCCCGAATAGCCATCCAAAAATGAGTAGTATGCATGGCCTGCTAAATGCTCTAACATTTGGTCAATGAAAGGTAAGGGAAAATGATCTTTCCTAGTCATAGCGTTTAACTTCCTATAATCAATACAAACTCGCCAACCAGTTTGGACTCGAGTTGGGACTAGTTCATTGTTTTCATTTGCAACTACGGTAACACCAGACTTTTTAGGAACAATTTGTACGGGGCTGACCCATTGACTATCGGATATAGGATAGATAATGCCCGCGTCAAGTAACTTCATCACTTCGCCTCACACTACTTCCTTCATAATAGGATTTAGTCGCCTTTGTGATTCTCTCGAGGGTTTAGAATTCTTTTCGAAATGAATTTGGTGCATGACTATTGAAGAACTAATTCCCTTGATATCAGCTATGGTCCACCCAATGGCTTCTCTATATTTTTGTAGGATATCAAGTAATTGCTTTTCTTGGTCCTTGTCTAATTGTGAAGAAATAATAACAGGCAAGGTATCAGAGTCACCAAGAAAAGTATACTTCAACGTGTCAGGGAAAGGTTTCAATTCTAACTTTGGAGGTTCGACTATTGATGGAATATGCATAGATTTATTTACTGGTAGGGGTTCTATCCTAGCCTTCCATCGGCATATATCCATGGGAGGAGCAGAATCTAATAATGTATTGATTTCTCTAATAGATGCATCAATATCCATGTCTAGTCCGAAATGGGCTAAGCATTGTTCCAATGGATCATTAAAACAAGAGTTATCAAAAGTATCATCAACCAGAGTATCAATCATGTTAACCTCTTCAACGTCATCCATGTCAGAAGGTTGTACGCTATTACGAAAGACATTGAGTTCGACCTTCATATTGCCAAATGAGAGTGTCATTACTCCATTTCTACATCGAATAACAGCATCCGTCGTGGTAAGGAATGGTCGACCTAAGATCACAGGGATGTGCTTATTGGGGTTTATGACTAGTTCAGTATCAAGGATGACATCAGCAGGAAAGTAGAATTCGTCCACTTTAATGATGACATCTTCAACAACGTCCTTTGGAATTTTTACAGACCTATCGGCTAAAAGTAACGTTAGGGTTGTGGGTTTTAACTCCCCCAAATCTAATTGAGTGTAAACCGAATAGGGTAGAAGGTTAACACTAGCACCCAAATCTAGAAGACATTTTTCCACTATTGTGTCTCCTATTCCTATAGAAATAGTCGGACAGCCAGGATCCTTATATTTGGGTGCAACAATCTGTTGGATAAAACAAGAGGCTTGGGCTGCCATTGTAGTAGCACAAGGAACAGACGTCTTCCTTTTGATAGTAGTAAGATCCTAGCTTGAGAAACTTAGCATAGGAGGGTATTTGTTTGATGGCATCCAAAAATGGGATATTGATTTGCATGTTCATAAAGACTTCTAGGATGCCCTTATTTTGATTTAATTTTTTATTGGCTTGCAGGCGCTGTGGGAATGGGGCCTTGGGTACATAAGATCTTGTGCAAGATTCAACGACAGGTTCTTTATCTTTTTGAGTTGTATCATCTTGAGCAGGTTGACTATGGTTCTCATTAGAAGTTTCAATATTGGTTTGGTTTTCATCTGGATTTTGAACTTGATTGTCCACATCCTTGCCAGATCGTAAGGTATGGATAGCTTGGACTTCTTTATGGATTTCCCTAGAGGTAGTTCCAACTTCAAACTGGCCTTTCGAAGAGTTTTGGCCATAGCTTTGTCCTTTCGGATTAGGAAATGTTTGGCTTGGAAATTGGCCTTTCTCTCATCCTCCTACTGACCCTGCAAGTTGTTCGAATTGGGTTCCTAATTTAGCTATTGCAAGTTGATTAACCTTGTCAGATTGCTCCTGTTTCTATATAATTTGTTGGAGCATATCTTCTACCGATGGCTTTCTTGGATTAGGAGGGATGTAGGGAGGTACTTGTGGTGCCATAGTATTTTGGTTCTCTTGATTGAACTGGTTATTGGATCTATATTGTTGATTAGAGAATGAGTATTGCTTAGGACCTTGAAAAGATGATGCTCCTCTATACCCTTGTGGTGGCTTCCAAGCAAGGTTTGGATGGTTTAGCCAACCAGGATTATAGGTTTGACTATAAGGGTTATTTCCTTGGTTGAACTTACGGAAAGTATCAAGCACATTGGCTTGCTCAGCCTTAACCACTAGTAAACTAGGGCAATCCTCGACCAGATGGTCGGTTCCGTCAGACAAGACACAAATGGGGGATTCCTTAAATCTAGTTGGTTCAGAAGCAGTAGTGTTTGCCTCCTTGTTTACTTCTAAGGCTTCGAGTCTTCGTATTAGTGCAGCCATTTTGGCATCATTTTCAAAATTAGATTCGACTTTATAGAGACCTCCCTTGCTAGTAGCAATGGGTTTCTTAGGGTCAACACTAACTGGCTTTCATTCTAATGTATTCTCTGCCATTTCTTCGAAATAATTCTAGGCCTCATCGACAATCTTCTCGGTGAATCCTCCATTATAGAGAGATTCTATCATAGTCTTAGTCGTATAGTTGAGACCCTCGTAGAGGATCTGGATCAGTCGAATTTTTTCAAACCCATAATGAGGGCATTCAAGTAGAAGATCCTTGAATCTTTAAAAATACGTGTAGAAAGTCTCTCCCTCTAATTGATGAAATATGTTGAGGGATTGGCGTAAAATAGCAGTTTTCTGCTTGGAATAGAATTTCTTATAGAATGCCTCAACTAGACTCTTCCAAGTCGTAAAGGTTCCCGGTTGTATCGAAATTAGCCAAGCTTTGGCTTTTTCTTTCAGGAAGAATGGGAATAACCTAAGTTTGAGAGAGTCATCAATAACTTGATTAAATTTCATTGTATCGCAGATATCTTCGAACTCCCTAACGTGTTGGTATGGGTTTTCGTTGGCCATGTCACGAAAGACAGGTAGCATCTGTATCATGCCGGATTTAATTTTGAAGTGTGTTGTAGCAGCTGGAAGCGTGATGCTAGAAGGTTGAGTGGACCGAGTAGGGTACATGTACTCCTTCAGGGTCATCGCTTGAGGTGGGTTTCCATTTGCCATTGTATTAAAGATGGAGACGTTACCCACAAAGGTGAGAGGAATATCTAATGATTCGTTCTAAACTAAGCGACCGTTCACGCGAGTCCATGTGGACATACACCGCTCGAAAATAAGTTTCTTTTTTTTAGAAATAGAGAATAATAACTAAGCTAATTAAACTAGATAGGGCAAATATGAAATAACCTAAATTCGAAAGCACCGTTGCAATCCCGGGCAACGACGCCAAAAACTTGATGCGATCAAAACTAATCCTATATTAAGGGGTTAATTTGATCTAAATTATAACTCGCAAGTGCACGAATCGCTTTTAGGAGCGGTGCGTATTACGAGGTCGTTCCCATAGGGATTGCTAATAAGGGGATCAGTCTAATCTAAGGTTATTAGTTATTTACCTAAGTTACTTAATGAGCAATATTGTTGATTTGGTTTTGTGAGATTATGATGAAAAAGTAAACTAAGCAAGATTAAAGCATGCAGATTAACTAAGGTAATGCGGTGCAGTGTGGAAGTTCAGATATGGATGAGGTACTAAGGCGGTCGAATCCACCGCTAGATCATTATAGACGTTACGTTTAAATTATGGTGTTCTAAATTTAGGCGAGTAGCATGCGGGAAACAAATCCCGTGCTTCCTCGAGATGCGATCGTTAAGGCTTCAAAACAAGATTAATGACATAAGCATGATTTAACTTCAAGCATGGAGTAACAAAGCAGAGCATCGATTATCTAAATAGAGCACAATGGATCAGAGCTAACATAGCAAAGCATCGATTGTCTAGATTAAGTACAATGGATCTAGGCCTTAATTATATGATGGAACTGAGCTTTGATTAACAAGATGACTAACGTCAACTACAAGGCATGCATGACAAAACCATATGAGAACTCTTTTATCATCATAGCAAATCCAAAATTAAATCATATATTATCGTTGAAGAGCTCGGCATAGAACACATAAAATAAACTAACATCTACTAAAACTAGGGTTTCATCTCGGCCTTAGCACGCAATTTAGCAGACATGGGTTTGGTTACATCAAAGGAAAAAAAAAATGATAAGAAACAAAGTACAGATCATCCTTGAAGATTGCTCCATAGATTCCGTCTTCTTTGATCTCGTTCCTCGATGCTTCTTCGCTTCGGCTTGATTACGTCGTAGCCTCGATAAAGGCGCGATGACGGCTCGGATAGACGAATGACGGATGATGGCGATGGGATGTGGAGGCTTAGGGTTTCAGTTTTGGTCGAGGATGGTAGAGGAAAGGTGAATGATGATCAGAGGTGATGGCTAAAACTAGGGTTCGTGGATGACGATGGCTGGTGGATGTGGAAGATGATGGATGGTGTACGGTGGTGAGAGACTCCCTTTTAGGGTTTCGGATGGGGTTATATATAAGAGAGGGAAGATGAGAGAGAGGTCGGGTAGGATAGAAATAAAAGGAGAGAGAGATCAGGAAAGATGTAAAAATAGAAAGAGAGAGAGAGACGTTCGCTTAAGAGAGAGAATTCCGGAGAAGGGACATGCTTGTCTCGGGTAGAACGGACGGTTATGATTCGAAAATAAAGAAAGAAATCAGGGTTGATCGCGATAGAGGCTGAAGCGATGGCTGCAATCGGGATTGAAGGGAATATCGCAGCAAAAATAGGAGAAGAGAGAGAATGATAAGGAAAGAGATTTAGAGAGAGAGAGAGAGAAACACGTTCAGTTATGAGGGCCGACGTGCATGGGTTCTCAGGATTAACTAGAAGACTTCGCAGCACCAGTCAATTGAAGGATCGAGTCGAAAATCGTTGTTCGATCTGTTGATTGGAGTTGCAGTTCTCAATACACAAGCAGAGATAGATGCAATCAGAGAGTTGACGCGAGAGATATGATCTCAGAGTTCAGACGAAGCCTACGTCTCCGTGCTATAGGGAGCAACCCGAATTAACTAAGACTTGTATCGAAGTGATCTCGACAGGCCGAGTATATCACTGACACCACTCTGATCTCTTCAAAGACAAGAAGAAGATCGAAGAGAGGAGGAGGAGGGATGGAAAGATAGAAAATCCAGAGCTCTGGTTTCTGAAAATCAGATCTCAGAACTGGAAATCGGGATCTATTTACATTCGAAGGGCTGCTATTTATAGGATTTCCTGGCGGCAAATGGCGGTTTCTGCTGTCGAATCTGGGGATCTTCCAGGTAAAGCTAGTGGGCCCCGCTACTGTCTCCTGGGGGATTCCACAGACACTTGGGCCCACCAGGCAGGGCCGGTGGGTTCCGCGATAGTCTTCGTGGGCCCACCAGGCAGGGCCGGTGGGTCCTGCCGTAGTCTTCGGGGGCCCACCGGGCAGGGCTGGTGGGTCTCGCTGTTTGCAGACTTCTTGCCAAAATTTGCAAGAACTCCGAGATCATATCTAGAGAAAGAAAGGGATCACGCGAGACTCAGGTACGACTCGAAGCTAGAGAGATCGTGGACTAGGAAGTCGGAGGAGGGATAGATAGAGAGATAGCGGGGCTTCCGTTGAGAGAATCAAGAGGAAGAGGGCTGCGAACTGCTGTGGGTGCAAAAATTGTACCGGACCAGATCAGAGCAGCATGGGCCCGCACAACGGCCCAAATGGGTAAGCCCGCCTGGGCTCACATGGGCCCACTCTACGAGGCTCGCAGATCAAGCCCTATCCCTTATTGGGCCCGAACAACGGCCCAATAAGGGCCCAGCAAGGAGGCCCAGAACCAGTGCCACGTCATCAGCGCCACGTCATCACTGCCATATCGGGCACGTGCCTACGCTATAAAAGGACCCCCAAGGCATCCAGGAAGTGGGGGGTCATTCGATCAGAGAAAGAGAGGATCCAGAGCCAGAGCCAGAGCCCTCTATTCTCCTAACCTTGTTCTCTTCTAGTTGCTCCGTGCAACCCCACTGTACGAAGCTTCTCTCGGCCTGTCGAGAGAACGCTCACCCTTTATATTCAAATTATAGTGAAGATCAGGTGGCACCTCTCGCCCGGAGACGTAGGTCGTAAGACCGAACTCCGTCACCAATCCTTGTGTCATCGCTCTTTATTCTCTCTATCTATTCTCCCATCTCTTTAACTCTACAAACAATCCAATTCAAGCAAGGCTGTGGGGGCGGGATTCCCGATCAAGGCGGCTCAGAAATTTCCCCCCACAATCTTTGGCGCCGTCTGTGGGATATCGTTAGAGGTCTTACCCACACCTCTACCGACTCCTATTCAACTTGTGGTGACGAGCCACAAGGCCTCCTCCAAATCAACCTCAACGCCTTCATCATGCCGACATCAACACGCTCGATGGTGAAGGCCAGTACCAACCCACCAAAGGCGGGTGCTAAACGAACTAACGATATGCTGATCGAAAAAGAACAAGAAGTCTCGATTGCAACCAACCGAAGAAATGTTCGGGAACGACTGGGGCCACAAGGCAGCCTTCCATAAGGGCACAGCGATCGGCGAGACCCATCATCCCCGAGGCGTCGGTCTGGCAAAGAACCTGCTATTCAAGGGAACGAGCCTCAGGCTACATATGAGATCTCGGCTGCTGACTTCCAGCTGTTAAATCTCATCAAGAAGAATGCGGCCCTCGAACAAGAGAGAGACTCCTTGAAGAAAGCAGCTGAGAGGGCGGGGGTTATGATCCTTAACTCTCCCGCTGCGACTGAAGGCCCACTGAAGACTCACCCAGCTGCGAGTCATCATCTTGAAGAACCATATGTGCCGCGGATCGAGAGGCGTCAGGTATCCACACAAGCACCAAGGCAAACGGTGTGGGATCGCCTCGATGTCGACGGTGCACTAAGTTATCGCCGAGAAGGATCGCCTCAGTCAACAAGGTCCATTGGACGTTCTATCCCTCCGCACATGAAAGCAACAAATGCCCGCGAGCTGCTCAACCGATTAAGGCATACCGCCGACATGGGACGCCGTCATCAAGACCATAGACAGCTAATCACCTCGGTGGGGCCACTGCATCCCCAGGTTCTACTAACCCCATTTCCTATGGGTTGGCGAACACCGAGCCTGTCAAAGTTTAACTGCATCAAGGGAGACCCTGCTCTCCATATCCTAGCCTACAAGCAGGCCCTGACGCCGTATGAGTATGAGGATCATATCCTTTGTCGTATGTTCGCGGGAAGTCTCGAGGGACCTGCCCTCGACTGGTACCACACGCTGCCTACCGGTACGGTGGCCACATTCAAAGAGTTGGCTGAACTTTTCATGGACCATTATCGGCTAAACTTAAAGCCGGAAAAGAAGCTGGATACACTCTACCGGCTGAAGATGGGCTCCGATGAGTCTCTAAGGAGCTTCACGATGAGGTTTCGTAATGAGCACTCTGAGCTCACCGGTCGGTCCCAGAATGAGGAGGCCATCATGCTGGCATTCCAGAATGCTATCCGGCCAGAGCTCCACGTCTACACCGACTTCATCCGGTACCCTCCCAGTACCTTAGAGGCAATGTTCAAGCGCGTACAGCGGGAGATAGAGGTGGAAGACAATCAGCAGGCCAGAAGACTACGCGAGCCCCGCGAGTATCGTGACTCCCGACATAAGAAAGATGATGAAGCTCCTAATGAAGCACGCTACAAGAAGTCTGCCCATGCTGCGTCCGACCAAAAGGCCCAGGCCAAAAGGTACAATGAAGATCCGAAAGCCCTTCCAACAGAAAAGAGGCGAACTCCAAGGGAGCAAAGGGTGTTCACTGAGCTGAACACCTCCATTGAAGACATCTTCGCCTACTTGCAGAACGAGCCCTTTTGCAAGTGGCCACAGCCTCTCCCTCCAAATTCCGACCCGGCTGGAGATACGACCGCCTACTGTGAGTTTCATCGCAGCCATGGCCACCCAACCTCTACATGTCGGAAGCTAAAGCATCACATCGAGGACCTGATCCAAGAAGGGCGGCTCGATGGCTACCTTGCTAATAAGGAACCAGGTCGAGAGAAGTAAAGGCAGCAGCAGTGAAAAAAAAAAAAAGTCAATGTAATACATGGATGCATAATCGTAACGTCCGCTGGGCAACTTCTGGAAAAGTGTAACTGCAACTTTGTTATATCAATAAAGTGTCTTTTTTTTTCTCAAAATCAAATCTCTCGAAGTTCGATTCTGCCCATTCGAGTCAGAAGCTCGAAGGCAATTCGGCTACGCCCTCTCGAGGCTAAAGTCCGATAAAAGGCTCCTGGCAACCCAAGTCAACCAAAGACCTTCGATTCCGCCCATTCATGTCGGAAGCTCGAAGGCAATTCGGCTATGCCCTCTCGAGGCTAAAGTCCGATAAAAAGGTTCCTGGCAACCCAGGTCAACCAAAGACCTTCGATTCCGCCCATTCAAGTCGGAAGCTCGAAGGCAATTCGGCTACGCCCTCTCGAGGCTAAAGTCCGATAAAAAGGCTCCTGGCAACCCAGGTCAACCAAAGACCTTCGATTCCACCCATTCAAGTCGGAAGCTCGAAGGCAATTCGGCTACGCCCTCTCGAGGCTAAAGTCCGATAAAAAGGCTCCTCGCAACCCAGGTCAACCAAAGACCTTCGATTCTGCCCATTCAAGTCGGAAGCTCGAAGGCAATTCGGCTACGCCCTCTCGAGGCTAAAGTCCGATAAAAAGCTCCTAGCAACCCAGGTCAACCAAAGACCTTCGATTCCGCCCATTCAAGTCGGAAGCTCGACGGCAATTCGGCTACGCCCTTTCAAGGCGAAAGTCAGACAAAAATGCTCTTGACAATCCAGGTCAAGCTAAACTATCAACTATACTTATCCGAGGCGATGAGAATAAGTCCAAGGCAGACGTTGCCGCTTTGACATGCACCAAGTTCAAGGAGACGTCCTTGGCACTCGAAGATAAAAGTCCGAGGCGACCAATGCCTCGGCACTCTACAAGCCCAAGGCCCAGTCCTTGGCACTTGAAGACAAAGTCCGAGGCGACCAATGCCTCGGCACTCTACGAGCCCAAGGCCCAGTCCTTGGCACTTGAAGACAAAGTTCGAGGCGACCAACGCCTCGGCACTCTATAAGCCCAAGGCCCAGCCCTTGGCACTTGAAGACAAAGCTTGAGGCGACCAATGCCTCGGCACCCTACAAGCCCAAGGCCCAGCCCTTGGCATTCGAAGATAAAGTCCGAGGCGATCAATGCCTCGGCACTCTACAAGCCCAAGGCCCAGCCCTTGGCACTCGAAGACAAAGTCCGAGGCGATCAATACCTCGGCACTCTACAAGCCCAAGGCCCAGCCCTTGGCATTCGAAGATAAAGTCCGAGGCGATCAATGCCTCGGCACTCTACAAGCCCAAGGCCCAACCCTTGGCACTCGAAGACAAAGTCCGAGGCGACCAACGCCTCGGTACTCTACAAGCCCAAGGACCAGCCCTTGGCACTCGAAGACAAAGTCCGAGGCGATCAATACCTCGGCACTCTACAAGCCCAAGGCCCAGCCCTTGGCACTCGAAGACAAAGTCCGAGGCGACCAACGCCTCGGCACTCTACAAGCCCAAGGCCTAGCCCTTGGCACTCGAAGACAAAGTCCGAGGTGACCAATGCCTCGGCACTCTATAATCCCAAGGCCCTACCCTTGACACATAAAGATAAAGTCCGAGATGTCGTCGCCGACATATTGGCATTCGATCAAAAGTCCAGGCTTAGTCTTGTCACTCAGGTCCAAGCATTAGATTGTCAATGGCCATCATCTTTTTTTGACGACTAACGGTTCCAAACCGGTCAGGGGGTGGTTGGTCTGACTCTGTCAGTGCATGTCTCCACACTAGTGCAGTCGACGGTGGGTAATATGGGATAAAATGGTGCCTCCTTGATCCTGGCCAAGTCAACACCCTCACGTGACCATAGTACCTGGTGAATAGAGTAATCAGGTGCGGTAATACATTGGGTGAAGACCGGCTGGCCATTACGTGGCGTCATCCTAGATTATCTCTGAAAAACCCCCTCGAATATAGCATTGTCCCTCGCCGACATCCCCGCGCACCAGCGTTTTACCGAAAAAGTGTCGGTTTCAAATGGGGCTGAAATTCAAAAAACACACTATTTTCAATACCGACACTTTTTGGCCTCTTCTAGCAGCCCCAATAATGGGGTGTCGGCATCAACAAGCAACCCCCCCTCGGTTTCGCACAAAAACCGAGTGGGGAAGGGGTGACGGCACACCATCAGCAGCACACCCCTCGGTTTCGTCAGAAAACCGAGAGGGGGTGTGTGTCGACATCAACAAGCAACTCCCCCTCGGTTTCACACAAAAACCGAGTGGGGAGGGGGTGACGGCACACCATCAGCACACCCCTCGGTTTTGTCAGAAAACCGAGAGGGGGTAGGTGTCGGCATCAACAAGCAACCCCCCCTCGGTTTCGCACAAAAATCGAGTGGGGAAGGGGTGACGGCACACCATCAGCAGCATACCCCTCGGTTTCGTCAGAAAACCGAGAGGGGGTGTGTGTCGGCATCAACAAGCAACTCCCCCTCGGTTTCGCACAAAAACCGAGTGGGGAGGGGGTGACGGCACACCATCAGCACACCCCTCGGTTTTGTCAGAAAACCGAGAGGGGGTACGTGTCGGCATCAACAAGCAACCCCCCCTCGGTTTCGCACAAAAACCGAGTGGGGAAGGGGTGACGGCACACCATCAGCAGCACACCCCTCGGTTTCGTCAGAAAACTGAGAGGGGGTGTGTGTCGGCATCAACAAGCAACTCCCCCTCGGTTTCGCACAAAAACCGAGTGGGGAGGGGGTGACGGCACACCATCAGCAGCACACCCCTCGGTTTCGTCAGAAAACTGAGAGGGGGTGTGTGTCGGCATCAACAAGCAACTCCCCCTCGGTTTCGCACAAAAACCGAGTGGGGAGGGGGTGACGGCACACCATCAGCACACCCCTCGGTTTTGTCAGAAAACCGAGAGGGGGTGTGTGTCGGCATCAACAAGCAACCCTCCCTCGGTTTTGCACAAAAACCGAGTGGGGAGGGGGTGACGGCACACCATCAGCACACCCCTCGGTTTTGTCAGAAAACCGAGATGGGGTGTGTGTCGGCATCAACAAGCAACCCTCCCTCGGTTTCGCACAAAAACCGAGTGGGGAAGGGGTGACGGCACACCATCAGCACACCCCTCGGTTTCGTCAGAAAACCGAGAGGGGGTGTGTGTTAGCATCAACAAGCAGCCCACCCTTCGGTTTCGTCAGAAAACCGAGAGGGCGGGCATGTCGGCATTAACAAGCAACCCCCTCGGTTTCGCACAAAAACCGAGTGGGAAGAGGGCGACGGCACACCATCAGCAGCCCACCCCTCGGTTTCGACAGAAAGGGGGGGGGGTGTTCGGCATCAATATCAACTCACCCCTTGGTTTCGTCAGAAAACCGAGGGGGGGGTGCTCGGCGTCATCCAAACCTATTAGTCAACCCGATTCAAGTGTCATCCACACACAATGATCGTTCAAAGACGAAGAGCTATCTTCCATTGGGTCGGTTGGATAGCATCTCATCCAAACCTATTGATTTGCTTGTACAAACTTCACAAAAAAAAAAAAAAAATCCCCTCTCTCATCAAGGGTGAGCACGCGGTAGCTGTTGCGTCATCACTGGGCCCGACTGCAGTCCCTAGTGAACACAGTAACTAGGTGCAGTTGGGTGTCGGACAGAACGGATGAGTTATCGCGTGCCGAGAGATCTTTAAGACGCTAGCCTAAAACCAGGCCGGCGCGTTATTAAGAGTCATCTCTCTATAAAGGTGAATACCATAAAAGTTACACGTCAAGACGAACAATGTTTTACGTCCACTTTGACCGTTTTTTCGATGCCTACACAACGGCACCTTATACGCATTCATCCGACATGCGTATGAAAAGTTATGACTGTCAGAAGGTCTCAAGGTTTTTTTTCTTCGAAGATTAGCATCAGAATAATTACACGGTAATGACGGTTACGCTCAAGCCCTCAATTTGATTCGTTACGCGCCCAACTCGTAGCAGGCTGAGCGCCGGGTATGAAAGAAGAACTCGCACCTCTCCCGGCCCGTGCGTAGGTGCTCTTGGCGACAACCGATCATAATGGGAATAGAGGGTCGAATGAACCAAACACCCTCCCGTGCATCCTCCTCATGTAATTCGTCACGCAGCGACGATGACGACCACTGCGTGCGACCTCCTTCCGGTTGGTTATGACGAACAGGAGAGAGAGCCAACTCCTCCCCCCCTCTCGCGTGTTCCTCTCGCCAAGTCTCCCGCGTGCTCATCTCGATCGGCACAATGATCATAGACGGACAAAGAAGAAGGGAGAAGTTCAACTCCGGCTAGTGACCTCCTCATTGGTGAAGAAGTCGGAGGCGAACAAGGCGAAGCTCGAGTGAGACTCGACCCGCCCACCGCCGGAGCGTGGCAAGCCGGATCACGCATCAGTCGCGGGATCCAAGAAGGGGCGTCCGTTCCAGCCGTCCGTCGCGTACAAGATCGCCGCATCGGCCGCCTCCTACATCCACTCCCGCACCAAGGGCCTCCTGTCCCCCGGCGAAGGACCCGGTCATTGCCCCGCGGGGCTCGATGGGGACGACGCCACGGGGTCAATCGGTGGCGGCTCGGAGGGAGGGCCCGTGGCGCTGACGGCTCCTGGCAGGCTGTACAAATCTGAGGTGGCCGCTTACGTCGCGGCGTCAACGATGACCGCCGTAGTGGCGGCGGAAGAGGGTGCGAGGCAGGAGGCGGTGAAGGATCTCCAGTCCCTTCATTCCTCGCCGTGCGAGTGGCTCATCTACGACGAGCCGAGCACCTGCACTCGCTGCTTTGTCATCCAGGGATCCGACTTGCTGGCTTCCTGGCAAGCCAACCTCTTCTTTGAACCAACCAGATTCGAGGGAACGGAGGTGCTGGTCCACCGGGGGATCTACGAGGCGGCCAAGGGCATATACGAGCTGTTCATGCCGGAGATCCAGGCCCACCTGAGCCTGCACGGTGACCGGGCCAGGCTCCGGTTCATGGGCCACTCCCTCGGCGGCAGCCTATTCCTCCTCGTCAGCCTCATGCTCCTGGCCCGGCGCGCCGTCCGCTCCCTCGCCGTCCTCCCCGTCGTCACCTTCGGTTCCCCTTCCATTTTCTGCGGTGGCCACCGTGTCCTCCATGAGCTGGGGCTCGACGAGGGCCACGTCTGCTCCGTGGTGATGCACCGGGACATCGTCCCCCGGGCATTCTCGTGCAACTACCCCAACCACGTCGCCGTCGTCCTCAAGCGCCTCAACGCCGCCTTCAGATCTCAGCCTCGTCTCAACAATGATAAGCTATTGTATTCTCCGTTGGGGCAACTTTACATACTCCAACCCGACGACAAGTCGTCCCTACCGCACCCCTACTGCCCTCCGGGGCCGCGCTCTATGCGTTGGACCGGCAAGGCGGCGGTGGCGGCGGAGGTGGTGCGGGCAGCGCATTGAGAGCCTTCCTCAATTCGCCCCACCCACTCGAAGACACTGAGTGATCCGACGGCCTATGGTTCGGAGGGTACGATCCTCCGAGACCACGACTCGAGCAACTATCTCAAGGCCCTCAACGGGCTGCTGCGGCCGCACACGAGGACGGTTGTGAGGAGGTCGAGGAGGCAGAGGCTGCACCAGTTGTGACCGCTTCTGACCACAGCGGCGGTCGACTCGTGGGGCGGCCGTCATGAACCCGGCCTCGAAAAGCAGGCGGAGGTGGTCACCGGTGCCTGAGGAGCAGGCAGAAGTTCTGGAGATATGACCAACCGAGGAGAGGGGCACGGCGACCCCCCGGCGGCAGAGGACGGCGCGGGAGTCGCCGCAGTTGGCAACGACGATCTGGTCCGTGCTGACGATGGAGACGATTGCCGTGGAGCCCACGTTGTTGCACAGGGGCATCTGGGGCACGCACCGGCAGCTCGGGGTGCGACCCCCCCTGTACCACCCTACCACCTCTGCGTCCATCCGGGAGAAGCTCCGCTTCATCGCCTTCTTCCATGCCTCCACCGTTGGACGGCCGGATTCGAGGCGCTCCATCTCCTCCGCCACCAGCTCGTGCATCCATTCTTTACATAACACCGCCACCTATATAGAAATCATGAAACATAACAGAGAGAAAGGAAAGAGAGACAGAGGGACGCTGCTCTCTCTCTCACGTGAATGAAAAACAGAGAAGGAAAGAGAAGCCAAAGAGGAAAGAGAGAAAGAGAAAGGAAAGAGAGAGAGAGGGACACTGCTCTCTCTCACGTGAATGACAACCAGAAAGGAAAGAGAGAAAGAAAAAAAAGGAAAAAGAGAAAAGCTGTTTTTTCACCAAAAGGGTCTCGGTACCCTCTCGGTATGCTCTCGGTAACCACTCGGTATGCTCTCGGTACCCACTCGGTATGCACTCGGTACCCTCTCGGTATCCACTCGGTCGGAAAACGCACTGCCTTTTCGGAAACACCCCCTTGGAAAACCGAGACTTTTTGGCATGCACCAAAAGGGTCTCGGTACCCACCCGGTATGCTCTCGGTACCCACTCGGTATGCACTCGGTATCCACTCGGTCGGAAAACGCACTGTTTTTTCGGAAACACCCCCTCACAAAACTGAGACTTTTTGGCTCGCGCCAAAAAGGGTCTCAGCATCGGCGGAAGAAGGCCCTGCTAATACGAACCGCGGTACCGACAACCTTCGCCAACCGCGCCAGGATCCTAAAGCGTTTGCACCCTGGAATCCCAGCCGACCCAGGGGGTCCTGACCCGACTGGGAGGGGGTAACTATGGGTGCAAAAATTGTACCGGACCAGATCAGAGCAGCATGGGCCCGCACAACGGCCCAAATGGGTAAGCCTGCCTGGGCTCACATGGGCCCACTCTACGAGGCTCGCAGATCAAGCCCTATCCCTTATTGGGCCCGAACAACGGCCCAATAAGGGCCCAGCAAGGAGGCCCAGAACCAGTGCCACGTCATCAGCGCCACGTCATCACTGCCATATCGGGCACGTGCCTATGCTATAAAAGGACCCCCAAGGCATCCAGGAAGTGGGGGGTCATTCGATCAGAGAAAGAGAGGATCCAGAGCCAGAGCCCTCTATTCTCCCAACCTTGTTCTCTTCTAGTTGCTCCATGCAACCCCACTGTACGAAGCTTCTCTCGGCCTGTCGAGAGAACGCTCACCCTTTATATTCAAATTATAGTGAAGATCAGGTGGCACCTCTCGCCCGGAGACGTAGGTCGTAAGACCGAACTCCGTCACCAATCCTTGTGTCATCGCTCTTTATTCTCTCTATCTATTCTCCCATCTCTCTAACTCTACAAACAATCCAATTCAATCAAGGCTGTGGGGGCGGGATTCCCGATCAAGGCGGCTCAGAAATTTCCCCCCACAACTGCTGGGTGTCTCAGTTTTAGGTTTTAAAGAGAGAAAGGAAAACGGACGACTGGGATTGGTTGCATGGGATTTGAATAGGTACAGCTGGGTTGGGTTGGTCACGGAGTAACTAGGGACGGCTGTGATGAGGTCGGGTAAGGGCTGCATGCATGGGTTTGGACGGCTATCATGCTATGGGGGACCTCATAGCATGGGTTGGTGACTGCATGGGTATCAGATAAGGGGGAGTCGGGCGGTTAGGGAGAGAAAATCAAGGAGGAGAGAAATGATGATGGGTATGTGATCGGATCGGATGGAATTAGAGGGCCTTGAATGTGCATGGATTTAGTGAGGGCTTCACATGCATGGGTTGGGCTGTGGTACATGAGAGAAGGGATTCGAAAAGGTATTATGACTGGGTTCGATCAGGTACACATGGGTCTTGGGTTTGCACGACCCAAAGTCCTTGCAATGATGGGTTATGGATGTACAAAGGTTTTGGAGACTGATAGGTTGTGTCCGAGAGGGAATTGGGTGCAGGTGTGATAGGCTCGGTTTTGAGAAGAAATGAAAGAGATAACTAAAGAAAGTCACAAAAATAACGAGAAAATAAAGTATACAGGTTGATGCGGGCTTTGGTCACCATCATCCGAACCAATTGAACTCGTCAATTATCCACGTCATCCTCATTGCTTGCATGTAGGTCTTCTCAGTTGAATCATGCACTGCATCGGTTCATTGAAGTCTTCCTTCGTCTATATCATCGTAATTTTCTATTTTCCATCGTTCTTCAGAATAGGCCTCCAAACGGGCTATACAGCCTCCATCAAATCGCCGTGAGAATATCCACGGCTTGGTCATGAAGTCCTTGAGCTGACTGCATCGAAAACCGGATCAATTCCCTAAAAAACACACATGAATTGACGCTTATCAGATTCAAAAGCGATTATCGATAAAAGAATAATTTAGACTTCCGGGCTTCATATTTTTGATGCATGCAATGTATGAGATCGAACCAATATACCGTTGGGTTCGTATGAAAGTCTACTATATCGTGGTGCAAAGAAACTCATGCAGTTTATGTGTATTATGAAAGTTTTACGTAGCAGAGTGACGATATGTGCATAAAAAAGAAAGGATAATTCGCACCAAATGGATGCTCAACACGGTCCGAAGCTCCACTTTCGTGTCAGGAGGATGGGTTATTACTGGCCCACTATGGTTAAGGATTGTTTGGAGTTTACAAAGAAATGTCATGCTTGCCAGTTACATAGCGATTACATCCATTAACCCCCAGAGCCTTTGCATCCGACAATCGCGTTATAACCCTTCGACGGATGGGGACTCGACATTGTCAGCCTCTGCCCAAGTCATCCAAGCAATATCTTTACAGCTTGGCAGCAACCGACTACTTCTCTAAATGAGTTGAAGCAATACCACTGCAGGAAGTCATGAGGCACTCTATCATCAACTTCATCCAGAACGACATCATTTTTTGATATGGTATCCCTCACTACATCGTCACAAACAATGGGAAGCGATTCAAGAATGTCATTGTCAGCCAGTTCTGCGCCAAGTTCGACAACAAGCAAAGGTGATCAATAATATACAATGCCACAGCCAATAGTCTGTTAGAAGACTTGAACAAGACTCTCTGCAAGCTCTTGGAGAAGGTCATCTCGAAGTCAAAGAAGGACTGGCATAAACACATGGGCGAAGCACTATGGGCCTACCGCATGTCCTTTTAATTCACACTCTAACGCAAGCAACTCCATACTCCTTCATCTACTGGGTAGAAGTCGTTCTTCTACTCGAGATCCAGATCCCATCGCTTAGGATAGCAATCCAATAAGGCCTCACTAGCGATGACAATGCCCAGCTCCGCCTGGCAGAATTGGAGACACTAGATGAGAGGCACCTCGAAACTCAGCAACGCTTGGAATGCTATCAAGCCAAATTGACTCGTGCCTTTAACAAGAAGATTTGTCCTCGATCCTTCCAAACAGGAGAGCTGGTGCTGGCAGTCAAACGCCCCATCATTCTCTCGCATTGAGGAGGAAAGAAGTTCGACGCCAAATGGGATGGACCGCACGCCGTCAAAAAAGTCTATTCCAGCGGCGCATACCTCTTCACAACGCTAGAAGGGCTCGCACTCGGCCCTATCAACGACAAGTACCTCAAAAGGTACTATGCCTAAGGTAAGGCCGCACTTCAAAAAAAAAAACCGTGAACTACGTGTGACTTGATCCCCCTTAGGGGGATACGTAGGCAGTCTGAGAAGTTACTTCAGGTTCAGTCTGACCAAAAAAAGCACCAACAACAGTCCAAATGAACGATCTGGAAATGTGATATTATTATTCGAACTCAAAAGGAAAGCAGTACATGGCATGAGTCCGAAAAAAGTAGACTACAGTGCGAAATGTCAAAACAAGGAACAACTAGTAAGGGTATCCAAAGCTCGAAGACATCGCAGCAAATCCTCTTTAGTGGCCTTCACCTGCTGTAACTGTAAAGGGTGAGTGGCCATGAGATCGCGACGAGCTGACAAATCCACTTGCTGCTTCAAGAAGCTCACCTTCAAAATTCCTTCCGTAGCCTCGGCTCGCTCCAAACGAGATTCTGCTTTTTGAAGAGAAGCTTGAGCTGATTCCACCTTCTTATGTGCCTTCATCAAACTGGAAGTAGCCTCCGCAAGCTGGCGCTCCGACTGACACAAACTCTCCTCGACTGTCGCTAACTCAGAAGGAGTACTCCCCTCCAATAGAGCCCGTCAAGAACTATAAGCCTCGCTATCAGTCACGAGCAAGTTCATCTGCGCGGCAAAAGAAGAACTATCCACCTTGAACTCCACCAAGCTCACACAAAACTCGGTACCATCAGCAGACCACCAGTCTTGGAAAGTGCCAAAACCCTCGTCCTGGAATGACTCAAGCATCAACTTGATGTACTGCCGATAACTGTCAAGAAGGAACTCCGAGACTTTGCTTCTCAGTCTCGAAATCTGGCGAGGCACCTCAGAGTAAGTGGGCAAAGCTTTACCCAATGCTGCAGTCACCACAAGAGCTATCTTCGCTATCAAGGTCGGCAAAACTGGGGGAACTGTCATCGTTGCCGCGCTAACTGTCTCCTCCACCAAGCCTGAGACGACAACAATCGGGGTATGTCGCCTGCCGACACTCAAAACCTCGACCTCCTCGTGAAAGGACAAGGCATCGACGTCTATGTCATCCAGATCTACGCCGCCACTAGGAAAGTTCTCCCCGCAAAGCCAGAGAAGGGCTAGGTCATCCACGCGAACGTTTAGCCCACCCGGATGCTTCATGTGTAGCCGCAGTAAGCGAACGCCCTTGGCACACTTTCGAAGAAATCGGCTTTCGCTCCAGTACTACGACGGAGTCTACCCAAAGAAAAAATAAACGCACTACTCAGTATGATGAAGTCCCCATAAATTGAAGGAGCAATAGGAGAAACTTTATGCATACCTGCAAAGTTGGACAGATCTATCTCGGACGGGGGGATCACCTCATCCCCTAAAAGGCCAGGCTACTCAACATCCTCTGCCAGACAGGGCACCCTCAAAGTCACCCCACATGGAATGCACAGCTTTCATCTCTTAGGCGGGGCACTGTCGATGGCTATCGTCTGAAGAATAGATGGCCCAGGGGCAATCATAAGGTCTACTCCGAACATAGAAGCCAAAGAAGAAACCCGATGGGTACTGAAAAGACGACTACAAGTCTTTCTGGTCCTCTGAACTCCCAACCGGAGGCGGCGATCCTCCGATCCTGCCGATGGATCAAAACTAAAGTCATTGAACCCGCTACCCGCCAGGACATCATTCAAAAGGCTAGCAAGTAGTGGGGATACTCGCTCGTCGATCCATTTGCAGTAACTTGGAGTTACGACATCCCTTGATCTCGACATAGTCCTAGGAAAGAAGCAGCAGCCAGTTAGTCGAGCGTAAAGAGAAGCCCAGAGGTGATAGCCATCCTGCGGGCTAATGCACCCTTGTAATCGTTGCGGTATGACAGGTACCTCCTGCCGAAATCCTTGTTGGAGAGTAAAACATTGAAGGGAATACTGATCCACCTCCACTGTATCTCCTCGACGCCAAACCAAGTAGCCGGGACGATAACTGACCATGTTCCAGTACAGGCCGTTAGAGAGCTCCTCATTGTCATAAACCGTCGTCCTCCCTAGGGGCAACACTGAGTACCCCGATATAAACTCAAAGTCCGTGCCTCACATCTTCCTCAAAAGCGTTCGAGCACACACCTCCGGGCGTTCCCAGCTGATGAAGGCATTCAGGATCCCCTCTACGCCCGACAAGAACGGCAAGTCTGCTGGATGCCCACGTCTGGCAAAGATCCCTTTTGAAAAGAGAAGGGCCATCCAACCGTACAAATAGTGTAGAGGGCCAAAGGAGTTAGACCGACCAACTTCCCCTTTGGCATTGTCCGAACTAGACAAGTCCTAATACGTGCCACTAAGCCCCTGGTATATGTGGGTGCAAATTTTGGCAAGAAGTCTGCAAAAACAGTGGGGACCCACCGGCCCTGCCTGGTGGGCCCCCGAGGACTACAGCGGGACCCACCAGCCCCGCCTGGCACAAAGAGTATCGCGGGACCCACCGGCCCTGCCTGGCGAGCCCAAGAGCCTGTGGAATCCCCCAGGAGATGGTAGCGGGACCCACCAGCTTTACCTGGAGGATCCCCAAATACGGCAGTAGAAACCGCCATTTACCCCGGAATTCCTCCCCGGGAATTCTATAAATAGCAGGACCTTCGAATGTAAAAGGGACCGATTCCAGATCTCAGTTCCAAAATCCAGAGCAAAAACCCAAAATCCAGAACCAGAAACCAAATCCTGAAAATAGATCAGTGCCATCAGTTGATATCTATTTCAAAACCAGAGTTGTGAGATAGCCCGTTTTCAATCCTTCAAATCTCTTCGACCCTCTTCTTGTCCTTAAAGAAGTCGAAGAGACCAGTGACACTCGGCCTGTCGAGGTTACTTTGAGCAAAGTGTTAGTGAATTCGGGTTGCTCCCTATAGCACGGAGACGTAGGCTTCGGCTGAACTCCGAGATCACACATTGTGTTAACCTTCTCTCTGATTGCGTCTCTCTATTTGTGCATTGAGAACGGCAACTCCAATCAACAGATCGAACAACGATCTACGATTCAAACCTCAATTGACTGGTGCTGCGAAATCTTCGGGTCAGCACGAAGACTTTCCCCCACAGTTTGGCGCCGTCTGTGGGATCGAACGAGAAGCTATGTCCGCTCTACAACTACTATTATATCAGTTGAGCAGACAACCGATCGATAGTCAAACTTCCTCGCCCCTTCGGTTAAGCAGACAACCGCTCGGACGCCGGCACTCTCGTTGCACCCTTCGCTTTCTGAATGGTGAGGACGAAGCACCAGGGTCAACCAGAAGGAAGTAACACACGTCAACCTCGTCCTGAGACTCGATCAATGAGTCAAAGGCTCAATTTCAGACAGCCCCTTGCTGTCCCCAATATGGATACTCGATCAGGTAGCGAGAGATCGATTGATCGACCGATCGCCCCACCTCCTTATCCATCAATAGGGCATACAACCCCTCCTCCTGCTGAAGTCCTTCCATCAACCTATCAAATCTCAGCAGTTGACTACCAGCTTTTGCAATTAACAAAGCAAAACGCTGCCCTCACTACTGAGAGGGATGCTCTCAAGAAAGCAGCCTCCGGGGCTGGACTCGTTCTTCCTATCCCCTCGACAAACGAGAGGGTCGATCTTCCACGACGATCAATCCATTCCGAGCAACAGAGGTCAATGGGCACTGCTGCCTTCGAGAGGATTCGTCGCGACCCAACTCCCTCTGCTGCCCCATGGAAGCAGAGTGTTTGGGATCGCCTCGACGACGAGTCTTCCCAATCCTCTTCTGGTCACAATTGCAACAGGAAGGCACCATCAAAGCCTGACATACCAAGGAAGCACCAATTGAAAGGCGCTCCTTCAAAGAGTAGAATTTCTCCATCTAATCCGCTTCAACATGGACTCGGACCAGACCTTCGTCACCGACTCCAACCTGCTGATACTCAAAAGCCCGAACAGGACCTCTTGATCTTGCCTCTCGATCTATATCCTAGTCGAGGGCATGGTTGTAGAGACGGATACTCTTCCGCAGGACCTCTCCATCGGAGCTTGTTTGAATCAGCATTTCCAAGGGGATGGAGAACTCCCACTCTCCCCAAATTCAATTGTGTCAAAGGAGATCCAACTCTCCATATACTTGCCTTCAAACAAGCTTTAACGCCGCATGAAGAAGAGAACAACGTGCTTTGTCGCACCTTCGCCGGAAGTCTCGATGAACCATTTCTCGATTGGTACCATAATCTCCGAGCTGGGACCATCACCCAGTTCAGTGTTTTGGCTAACCTCTTCGTGCAGCATTATCAGCTGAACTTGAAGCCGGAGAAGAAGCTCGACTCCCTCTATCGGCTGAGAATGGGTGCCGACGAAAGTCTCCGAAGCTTCACCAGGAGATTCCGCAATGAGCATGCTGCCCTCTCCAGAAGACATCTGGATGATGAAGCCATCATGTTGGCTTTCCAAAACGCTCTCCGCTTCGACCTACACATTTACAATGACTTCATCCGCAATCCCCCTCCTTCCCTGGGTTCAATGTTTGATCGAATCCAGAGGGAGATTGAGGTGGAGGACGATCAAATCGCTCGAAAAGGGCGAGAGTCGAAGCGAAGGCCTGCTGAAAGAGAAGTTCCCAAGTATGCTGCCAAAGCTCACAACGCTGAGGCAGCAGCCCCTCCAGCCAACAAACGATCAAAGAATGACGGACGTCGATCTCCAACAAAGACCACTTTCACTGAGTGTAATTTATCGGTCGAGCAGGTCCTCGACCGCATTCAACACGAAGAATTTCTTCGAAGGCCCAATCCTCTTCAGCCAAACACGAAATTCACGGCAGACAAAACAGTATATTGCGACTTCCACCGAAGTCACGGGCATTCTACCGATCGGTGTTATCGGCTGAAATTTCATCTCGAAGACTTGTTGCGAGAGGGTCATCTTCAAGAGTTCGTCAGAGGCGGACAAGATCAACGCCGAACCTCCGCCAAGGGGAAAGAGGCTTGCTGGACTCACCAAATCTCTTCCAACCCATCACCTCTCACCGTGAATGCCAACATCTTTGGCATCCATGGATCATTGCACAATCAATCGGTGACCGGGAAAGAAGTAGATCGGCAAGTTCGATGTATCTTCCATGTTCGTTCTACTGCGAACAAAGAGGACACATGGATCGAGAAGCCTATCGAGGGTTTAGCTTGGCCCTCTATCGTCTTCAACGACTCAGACCTTCAAGGAGTTCATACTCCACATCGAGACCCCCTGGTCCTAAAACTCCTCATCGACGGAAGCACCGTCAATCGGATCCTCATCGACACCGGGAGCTCCATCGACATTATGTTCTCGGACTGCTTCAAGCGTCTGGGACATAAATACTCAAGCCTTGACGTTGTCCCAACTGTAATTACGGGCTTCAACGACGAACAAAGTATTACAATGGGCGAGTCAAGGTTCACTCTTGACCTTAGCCAAGAAACTCGAATCTCGGTAAGGTTTGCAATTGTCGAAGGAACGTCCAGCTATAACACCATTCTCGGGCGACCATTCCTCCACCAGATTAATGCCATCTCTTCCTCTTACCATCAACTTCTCAAGTTTGCAATGGAAGAAGGCATCGTCTGCATTCGAGGCGATCAGCAAGCTGGGAGATCTTGTGAAGCTGCTGCGGCTAAAACAGATCGTAAGATCAACATTGCTCCTCCAAAGTGACCCATAGATAAAGCTGGTCCCTCGAAATAGCAATCAAAGGAGAATCCACTGATCGAGCCCCCACCGATCGAATGGGAAGCCTCACCCTCAATTGAAGAAATCATCCCAATCAATATCGGTAGTGGAGATCTCCATCGACAAATATTCATTGGTACCGGTCTTAGCGACGCAGAAGCGCGAGACATGGTATCCTTCCTCCAGTCCAACATCGACGTCTTCGCCTGGTGTTTTGAAGACATACCAGGGATCAATCCAGATGATGCCTGCCATCGGCTCGCGATCAAAAAAGAAGTAAAACCCATCAAGCAAAAGCCACGCACAATCCGACCAGAGCTGCAAGTTGCTGTTCAAGAGGAGATCAGTAAGTTACTCACAAGAGGCTTCATTCGAGAAGTAGAGTACCCTACGTGGATCTCCAACATAGTTGCTGTCCCAAAGAAGAATGGGAAGGTCCGAGTGTGCATCGACTTTACCAACCTCAACAAAGCTTGCCCCAAAGATCCATTCCCCATACCGAGGATAGATAGACTCGTCGATGCCACTGCTGGCCACGAGCTATTATCATTCATGGATGGATACTCTGGGTACAATCAAATTCCGTTTCACTCTGATGATCAAGAGAAGACATGCTTTGTGACTAGCAGAGGTCTCTACTGCTACAACGTAATGCCTTTTGGCCTCAAAAATGCTGGTTCTACCTATCAAAGGCTAGTCACAAAGATGTTCGAAGATCAGATCGGTCGCAACGTCGAAGTTTACGTCGACGATCTCCTCACCAAGAGCTCCAGTAGAGGAAACCATCTATCCGATCTGGCTGAAACATTCCAAATCCTTCGAAAGTATCGCATGAAGCTCAATCCAGCCAAGTGTGCTTTCGGGGTTCAATCGGGCAAATTCCTGGGTCACCTTGTGATCAGGAGGGGCATTGAAGCCAACCCCGACCAAATTCGAGCCATCCTCGGCATGCCATCACCTACCAATCGGAAGGAAGTACAACGTCTCACTAGAAGACTTGCTGCCCTCAATAGATTCATCTCAAAGTCTTCCGACAAGTGTAAGCCTCTTTTCGACAAGCTGCGAAAAGCAGATACATCGGGATGGAGTCCAATTTACGAAGAAGCTTTTCAAGACATCAAGAAATATCTGGTGCAAGCTCCTATCCTGACTGCTCCACTTCCAAAAGAAGACTTATGGCTCTATCTCGCCGTGACCAATCAAGCAATCAGTGCGGTCCTAGTCAGTAGAAGAGAAGGCATTGAGCATCCAGTTTATTACATCAGTCATACTCTTCTTCCGGCTGAGACTCGTTACTCTAAAACTGAGAAGGTCATTCTGGCCTTGCTCACTGCATCGTGTCGCCTTCAACCTTACTTTGTCTCTCATCAGATCACTGTCATTTCAGAACACCCACTCAAAGATATTGTTGACAAAGCTGGTCGAGCTGGACGTATGACCAAATGGGTGATCGAAATGAGCACTCTGGGGATTCAATTTGAATCTCGTACTTCAATCAAAGGTCAAGCAATTGCTGATTTTCTAGCTGACTTTCCAGTTGAAGACCCCGTAACTTGGGAAAAAGATGCCGATATGCGCCTAGAAGATAAAGCCGAACCTCCGCTCGAACCGACTACAAAAGCCGATCCGAGCCTTGAGGCTCTAACCACAACACCAACTCCATGGAAGCTTTATACTGATGGAGCTTCAAGTGCGATCAGTTCGGGAACTGGGATAGTCTTAATATCCCCCGAACAAGATTATCTTCAGAAGGCCACTCTCCTCGGATTCAATGCCACCAACAACGAAGCAGAATACGAAGCACTCATCTCTGGACTCGAAATGGCTGAATCCCTGGGGGTGGATCGAATTATCATCTACAGCGACTCCCAGCTGATTATAAGGCAAATCAACGGAGAGTACACAGCTCGTGAAGAGAGAATGCAACTCTACTTGGCCCTAGTACGATGCCTTCAACAACGTTTTACTAGCCCTGAATTCATTCAAATCCCAAGAGCAGAGAATCGAGAAGCAGATGCCTTAGCCAATGCTGCCTCAGTTCTTGGAGACTCACTCGGAGGAAGGCAGATACAAATCGATTATCAAGAAATGCCCAAGACCACCTCCGAACAACAGATCATTGCTACCACAAAGAGATCTGAGGGTGGAGATCAACTGGTATTGAACATGGCAAAATCTTCAACTTCTTCAAATATTGCTACCACAGGTGAGCTTGAGGATTGGAGACAGTCAATCTTCAACTTCTTCAAACATGTCAAAATGCCCGAAGATCCAAATCAAGCCCGAAGACTTCAAAGGAAGCTTCCATGCTATATCATTCAAGGAGAAGATCTATATTTCAAGTCCCACAACGGGATGATGCTCAAGTGTATTAGCCCTAAACAAGCAAAGGCAATCCTGATTGACATCTACTCTGGAGCTTGCGGGAATCATTCGGGAGGAAGATCACTTGAAGCCAAGACGAAGCTACAAGGTTACTATTGGCCAACAATGTCAAAAGATGCTCGCCAAGTGGTTCAAAGATGTGAGCCTTGCCAAAGACACGCTCGAGCTATCCATCTCCCTGCAGATGAGCTTCATTAACTATCAAGTCCATGGCCTTTCCATCAATGGGGGTTGGACTTCTTGGGTCCCTTTCCTCCAACTCCGAGCAAAAAGAAGTATCTGCTACTGGCTACAGATTACTTCACCAAATGGGTCGAAGCTGTGCCACTCTTCCGAGAGACCGACGATGAAGTCATCAAATTCATTCGATGCAACATCTTCTCAAGGTTTGGCATACCTCAAGTTCTTGTTACTAACAATGGGGCTCAATTTGACTCTGACAAGTTTCGGGAGTTCTGCCTGAACAATGGAATCAAGCTCTTTTATTCAACCCCAAGATATCCTCAATGCAATGGTCAAGCTGAAGCCTCCAATAGAGCTATTCTTGGTATACTCAAGAAGAAACTCAACGACAAGAAAGGATTGTGGGAACAAGTCCTACCTGAAGTTCTTTGGGGTTATCGAACAACTCCGAGAAGATCGACTGGATTCTCACCCTTTCGTCTAACCTACGGGTCTGAAGCAGTACTCCAAACAGAGAACATATCGAGTACTTTGAAGACCAGAGCAATTGAAGAAGGGATCAATGAAGAACTTTAAGCCAACGATCTGGATTTCTCTGAAGAACTGCAAGATCAAGCAATAGTTCGAACCACCAAGTATCAACAGAAGATCAAGCGAGCCTACGATCAGAAGATCTACAAAAGACAGTTCCCAATTGGCAGCTTAGTTCTCAGAGCAGTCTTCTATAATACTAAAGAACACAGCAATGGAAAACTAGCTCCCAACTGGGAAGGACCCTATATTGTGGAATCAGTAGGAGGCAAAGGATCTTACCGACTGATCTCACCAGAAGGAGATAGACTTCCACGAGCTTGGAATGCCAGACATCTCAAATTGTTCTATCTATGATGTAAATTCCATGATGAATGAAGTTCTCTTTTAAATGTTCAAATGCTCAGCTTTTTCAAGTCAAGTTCTGAAGCAGTTTCAAATTATCTACAGTCAATCTATATTCAAATTACAAGGACGTTTAACAAAGTTTGGGTTATTGAGTTGCGACTCAACCCCTTACGGACAAATGTTAAAACGGTTTCGGGTTGTCATGCAAAGCAACCTTCAAGTCACTGGTCGGTTTAACAGGTTTGGGAGTTTGTGTTGCGACACTACCCCTTACTTACAAATGTTAAACTGATCTTCAATTTCGACCTTCAATTTCAATCGATTTCAATATCGTATAACAGGTTTGGGTGTATGAGTTGCGACTCAACCGCTCACATACAAATGTTAAACGAATTCAAGTTCAATTTTCAAGTTACTTAACCAGTTCGGGTGATCAAGTTGTGACTTGGCCCCTTACATTCAAAGTATATGCATATTCAAACATTCCAGAACTCAACATTCAAAGAATCCAATACTAGACATTCAATTTCAAGTAACCAAAAAGATATCTTCATTATCAAAAAGATTTAAGTACAGGAGTGAGCTTTTACATATCAAGAGTTTACAAGTGCAACAACAAAGAAGAAGGTAGAAGTACATCAGGGTTTAGCCACACTGGGAGCGCGCGACTTCTCTCCTTCGGATCCACCGCGAGCTTTGCTTGCCACAGAAGCCTTGGAAGATCGGACACTGCTAGCATGGACCCTAAGTGCTTCCACCGCCTTCTCGGCCGTCTCCCTGTAGCTCGCGCATTCAGCTCGTATATGCTCTAACTCTTTTTTGAGAGCCTCCTCCTTGGCAGTGAAAGAGGCCTCCTTAGCATCAAGAGCAGCTTCTCTGGTAGCGAGAGCAGCTTCCCTATCAGCAACTTGGCTCTTCAGCTCCGATAGCTCCACAGATCGGTCATGAGCCAGAGTCTCGATCCTGAAGAACCGGTTCTTCAATTCTTCAAGCTCGTGACCCCGGGCCTCGTAACCGTTCTGCCAGCCCTTGCTTTCGAGTTTCACCTTGCGAAGAGTCTTGATCTTAGCTTTCAAGGCCTCTTTCTTAGAGAAGAGAAGTTCCCTCAGCTTATCCTTCTCTTCGTTTGCAGCCTCCAATTCAGCTGTCAAATGGGATACCTCAGATGAAGCTTCCCGTTCTCCTATCTTCCTGAAGAGCTTGCTCGCGAACTTCAAAACTGCTGAGTTCTGTAAATAGACCAAAGAGTTAGAATTATTCTGAGAATACAACTCAATAATCGAATCAAGCAGATGCGCATACCACTACTTCAAGCCTGTCAAAGGCTTCATCCAGAGTAGCATCCGGAAGGTTGCAGAGCTTTCGAATCACACTAGTTGGGTGGTTGATGTCAACCTCACCCAAATTCTTCAATTTCTGAGTCGTGCCAGCAGGCGTACCTACAATCAACAAATCCAAAGAGTTAGAATAATTTCAGACTTCAAAGACAAAATAATCAAGATGGCGAGTTAGTCTGAATACCTGAGGCATCGACCCGAGGAGCCTTTCCCTTCCCACGGTCGGAGCTCTTACCCTGGATGGTCGACTTATCCTCGGTGGGGGTTGGCTCCGGCTGAGGTTGAGGAGCCCCATCGCCCATGCGGCTCTCCCTCTCCATATGTATAGGAGAAGGAGCACCCCGGGGAGGTGAGACCCCCCCTTCATCTTGCTGCTCGCTTGATTGATCGAGCCCCGCCATGAGAGCAGCCACTTCTTCAGCCAGAGAGCGCGACGGGGGTGGAGGTTGTTCAACCTCCAAACCCCCGCTTGTAGTCGGGCCTTCGAGACAAGGTACATCTGGGGGTATTTGATCGAGGGGCGTAGGGTTGCTTCCAACCCCACCACTCCCCGAAAATCGGATCTTCAGGCGCACCGGGCGCTTCTTCAAATCTTCAAAGTGATAAACGGGCTGCACCTTCCGGCCATCACCCTCTGCATCCAACACCCCCTCCATACGACGATCCTTAGCCTCGTCTATGGGGATAGGCTCCGAGTCCTCTTCTCCACCAGTGGGGGTGGGAGGAATTTCTTCCCCACCACCCCCATGTCCATCACCTCCTATGGGGGTGGGAGGAATTTCTTCCCCACCACCCCCATGTCCATCGCCTCCAGTGGGGGTGGGAGGAATCTCATCACCCCCCTGGTCTCCCCCGTCATCATCTTCATCGTCATCTTCGTCATCATCTCCATCCTCTTTGTCATCATCACCTCCCTCTTCTCCACCTTCTTCATCTTCCTCTTCTTCTTCTTCTTCGTCTTTCTTCTTCTCTTCTTCCTTCCTCTGTTCCTTCTCCTCCTCTACAAAAATCTTTCTCTTCTTCTTCGTCGGGCCCCTTTGGATTACCAACTTCTCTTCCGTGGTGGGCAATCGACGCCTTGCACGATATGCCTTCTTTTCAACCCGGATTTTTCTGGTGATCTTGCCGGATTGAGGATCCTCCTCATAATCAGAATACAGGACTTCATTATCTTCATACCGGACCTGAAGTCGATGGAGGAGATTGGCGTTGCCATACCTGACCGGACAGTTCGAAAACTGCTTCCAGGATCTAGTACCGCACGTCAATTCCAAGAACAAGTTGTCGATGGTGCCAACTCGCTCTGAAGGCCAAGCAAAGGCTCCTCCCATGTAGTACATCTTGATCTCTTTGTTCAAGTCGTGTCGGGGGGTCTCGGGCACTAAGAGAGGGGTCTATGCACCGAAAACCGAAATCGGCCAATCGGTGTAGAGCTTGTCTGAGGGGACAATGTCGATGATCGGACACAGTGCAGATACGCCGGTCAGATTGAAGAACGGACTGTCTTTCCTCGAAACCCATCTGTAGTGGTAAAAGAAATACCCTAACTCGATCCTGGCCTCTTCACGCTCAGGGATGCTGGAATAGCACTCCCTGAGTTCCTTCTGGAAGTCAGATTCTACGCGGCAGAAAGCGTAGATAATTCTCTAAGCATTCCCGGAGATCTGGCCAGGACAAAGCCCAGACGTATTTAGAAGCCTCGCGGCAAACGGCAGAAGTGGAAGGCGCAGTCCGCAGTTCAACTGGCCTATTGTGACCACTGCCCCCATCACCTGTTCCATGCTGGCAACATTCACAAAAACTGTCCGCTTATCGATGCCGAAGGCGGACAAAACCCCGGGGAGTGATGGACGAACCTTCCCCTCTGTAAAGCAAGACAGCAATGTCTGCCACTTCGCCCTCTTAGAGTCTGTGAGTTTCCCACCAACGTTGTACATGTATGCAGGTTCCTCAGTGAGCGACATCAGAGGACCAAGGACAGATCTCACCTTGGGGATGTGCTCTGGCCTTGATGGTGCTGAAGCAAATCCAACTCCTTGATGCCTTTTGCCCAACTGGCCAAGCTCGACAAGCTCAGCCTTGCCCATGCCTCGACCCTTCGGACTAGATGAAACCTCAGCGATCTTCTTCCCCTTCCTCTTCGAGGGGACCACACTCGACTTCTTAGTGCTACCGGATGAGGCCATTTCAATTGATCGGGATCGGGTGAAAGCAGAAAACAAGAAATCAAGAGCAAAAAAGTCTGGTGTTTGAAAAATTCTGGAAGCGCGAAGTAAAAATGCAACCCAAAGAAACATATATACCCAGGATAAACCGGCGCACAGTTCGAGAAGACACATGTCATCACCAGGACAAATCCCGTGTTTTTACCAGTGACACGTGGCATCAATCCGTAGCAAGCGCAAAACCAGGCGAACCGTCGGAGCTAGCCGAAGCGTCGTACCAGCTAAACCGCCGGTCCAAGGGAACCGCCGGTCTGAGAGACCCACCGGCCCAAGAGAACCTCCGGTCTAAGTGAACCACCAATTCTATCGAAACAGTGAAGAATGGCACCACTTCAAATTCCATATCAACTCGACTTCCATCGCCATTTGAAGACTACTCGTTTGGCAGGTTCACCCCAACCCTTACCGGTTGATTTTAACCGATCGGTCGAACATGACCGATCGGTCAAAATCAACCGTTTGGTCGATTTTCTATTGGATCGGGCAAAAAACTTGGTTTTTTGCCCGATCACTTCAACCTTGACCGGTTGATTTTGACCGATCGGTCAAAAATGACCGATCGGTCAAAATCAACTGTTCGGTCGATTTTCTACTGGATCGGGCAAAAAACTTGATTTTTTGCCCGATCACTCCAACCTTGACCGGTTGATTTTAATCGATCGGTCAAACATGACTGATCGGTCAAAATCAACCGATCAGTTGATTTTCTACTGGATCGGGCAAACAACTTGATTTTTTGCCCGATCACTCCAACCTTGACCGGTTGATTTTAACCGATCGGTCAAACATGACCGATCGGTCAAAATCAACTGATCAGTCGATTTTCTACTGGATCGGGCAAAAAACTTGGTTTTTTGCCCAATCACTCCAACCTTGACCGGTTGATTTTAACCGATCGATCAAACATGACCGATCGGTCAAAATCAACCGTTCGGTCGATTTTCTACTAGATCGGGCAAAAAACTTGGTTTTTTGCCCGATCACTCTAACCTTGACCGGTTGATATTGACCGATCGGTCAAACATGACTGATCGGTCAAAATCAACCGTTCGGTCGATTTTCTACTGGATCGGGCAAAAAACTTGGTTTTTTGCCCGATCACTCCAACCTTGACCAGTTGATTTTAACCGATCGGTCAAACATGACCGATCGGTCAAAATCAACCGATCGATCGATTTTCTACTGGATCGAGCAAAAAACTTGGTTTTTTGCCCGATCACTCCAACCTTGACCGGTTGATTTTAACCGATCAGTCAAACATGACCGATCGGTCAGAATCAACCGATTAGTCGATTTTAACCGATCGGTCAAAATCAAACGATCGGTCGATTTTCTACTGGATCGGGCAAAAAACTTAGTTTTTGCCCGATCACTCCAACCTTGACCGGTTGATTTTAACCGATCGATCAAACATGATCGATCGATCAAAATCAACCGATCGGTCGATTTTTTACTGGATCGGGCAAAAAACTTGGTTTTTTGCCCGATCACTCCAACCTTGACCGGTTGATTTTAACCGATCGGTCAAAATCAACCGATCGGTCGATTTTTTACTGGATCGGGCAAAAAACTTGGTTTTTTGCCCGATCACTCCAACCTCGACCGGTTGATTTTAACCGATCGGTCAAACATGACCGATCGGTCAACTTTGACCGATCAGTCCTTTTTTATGCTAACACTCGACGAGCTTCTTCATAATTTTTCATGACAGGGGGTTGATAATCTTGCACCAAGAATCCAAGCCAGCCAGGATGACCTCTAGCTAACTTGGAGGGGGTAACTGTGGGTGCAAATTTTGGCAAGAAGTCTGCAAAAACAGTGGGGACCCACCGGCCCTGCCTGGTGGGCCCCCGAGGACTACAGCGAGACCCACCAGCCCCGCCTGGTGAGCCCACAAAGAGTATCACGGGACCCACCGGCCCTGCCTGGCGAGCCCAAGAGCCTGTGGAATCCCCCAGGAGACGGCAGCGGGACCCACCAGCTTTACCTGGAGGATCCCCAGATACGGCAGCAGAAACCGCCATTTACCCCGGAATTCCTCCCCGGGAATTCTATAAATAGCAGGACCTTCGAATGTAAAAGGGACCGATTCCAGATCTCAGTTCCAAAATCCAGAGCAAAAACCCAAAATCCAGAACCAGAATCCAAATCCTGAAAATAGATCAGTGCCATCAGTTGATATCCATTTCAAAACCAGAGTTGTGAGATAGCCCGTTTTCAATCCTTCAAATCTCTTCGACCCTCTTCTTGTCCTTAAAGAAGTCGAAGAGACCAGTGACACTCGGCCTGTCGAGGTTACTTTGAGCAAAGTGTTAGTGAATTCGGGTTGCTCCCTATAGCACGGAGACGTAGGCTTCGGCTGAACTCCGAGATCACACATTGTGTTAACCTTCTCTCTGATTGCGTCTCTCTATTTGTGCATTGAGAACGGCAACTCCAATCAACAGATCGAACAACGATCTACGATTCAAACCTCAATTGACTGGTGCTGCGAAATCTTCGGATCGGCATGAAGACTTTCCCCCACAGTATAAGGCGCACAAGATCGCTGGTGCTAGGTTGAAGAGCTCTCCCCTTGCCATCCGGGATGCCACAAGAAAAGTCCCAGGACGAATGGCTTCTCCGGTACATGTAAGCACGAATCGACAAAGGAAAATGGCCAACCCGGTAGCCTGATAAACTGCTCGCCACTCCTTGCTGTTGCGCTCCAAACCAAGAACCTCTCATGGGCTTCGTTTCCCCTCCATCGAATGCTTCACCTGGGCTAAAGACTCAATCGGCCTCTCGAAGGATCACAGTGGAGGCCTCTTCATCTGGGTAATTCTTCACATCGGGTGAGCAGAAGGGGCAGGGGATCGGTACTCACCGCTGAACCAAAAGTCTACCCAAGGCGAATGACAAATCGATTCGATTGATCTCGTGCCGTAATGATGGCATATGCCTTGAACAGACAAGAACTCGGGGAGAAACTGGTATCCATCAGATCCTTCAGAGCTGGCACCTCCTCTTGATAGTAGTTCCGCACCTCGGGGCATTCGGTGACGATGTGAACATCGTAGAGAGAAATTCCTATTTCTCTTGTTCTAATAAGAAACATGTTGGTATCCGGGCACCAGAGTTCATAGAGAGCTTGGTACATCCCCTCAGTACGACTGTACTCCTAACGAGCTGGCACTAGGAACTTTGCCAACGGTTTCATCTCAGACTTCGCCCTGAAAACTTCTGAAAGCTCGCCCATCCACTCGCGAAAGCCGCAGAGGTAATGAACATCCCCACGAGGCTAGAAGTCAACACCCCATCGAGTCAAATGAGAGCAGATCTTCGAAGCCATTACCGGCGTAGGCACAAAATTGTCGACACTGTGATGGAAGGGCAGACTCAAGCTCGGATAAAGAAGCTTCATAGAGATCGCTTCGTCAGTATAAACCTTCTCGCTCAACTTCGGCATCCCACAATTTGCATCAGCAACTCCATCCTCTATGATGCATTTATGGATAGGAATCTAGAGCATCGACAGACAATCATCTCTCTTCGAAGTGCGATTGCGATACACCTGAGTAAGGGGGAAGCGAAGGTACTTACTCCCATCGGAGAAGTCCTCAACAATCCACCCTGGCAAAACCAAACTCTCGAAAGCTCGAATCCTGAAAGGACACAAGGAGAAGCAAGTCAAGTCCAGTAGAGGCTAGCTAATAAAAAAAAAATTGAGAGACCAAGGGGCCCCCCCTCTCCCATCCGAACCCACGTAGGGGGCGACAGCCAAATGCACGCGCAAAAAAAAATAAAATTGAGAGACCGAGGGGCCCGCAGCCCTCCTTCTCTGACCCGATCGGGACTTGCCCGAATCGGCCCCGACCACCGATCGCCACCTGCCCACCGCATCTCGCGCGCCACCCCGGCCACTTGCGCCCCGTGTCCACACCGTAGGCCACCGCACCTCGTGCGCCGCCCTGATAGCCTGCGCCTTGCGTCCGCGCTGCAGGCCACTGCTACCTGTGCCCCACGTTCGCGCCGCAGGCCACTGCCGTCTGGCCCTCGCGGCCGTCGCCGTCCGCGCTGCCTACTGTTGTTGCCTCCGTAAGCCAGAAAAGAAGAAGAAAAAGAAGAAAAAAGAAAGACAAAGAAAGAATAAGAAGAAGAAGAAAGAAGAAGAAGAAGGAAGAAGAAGGTCAACACCTCAAACGCGTCATCCCTTCTTCATTGCCTCGGTCATCTTCCCCCCTCCGCTTCAAGCCTACCTTCACGATGATCTTCAACTCACGCACCATTGCCGATCCTCCGCAACAGCCACCGCCGCTAACAAAAGAGGCGACAACTAGAAAGACGGAGCAAGTCCTGTGCAACCTTAGGCAGCCCTTTCCGACGACGGTCTCCATGCTTCAGCCCTCCGCAAGAAAAGACATTGGATGAAAGAAACATAAGGGGTAGAGGTCTTTAAATAAGACTTAACCTCGTCCTCGAAAGGAATCAAGGACAAGCGTTGTGTGTTTCTTGCGTACACAAGTACTACACGTTTTTTGCCGACGCACTCGCTCTTGAGGGGGCATTTGTAGACACAGAAATTATATCGCGCCCGAACCCGACTCATGTGCACCGACCCGGGGCTCGCCAGACCTGACATGAGCCAAAGGATGGGTCGGGTGGGCCCATCCTCAAGTGGGGCCCATTTGGCCCCCCTTTTTTGGAAAACCATGCCCCTACCTGTGGGTAGGGGGTGGCCGGTCAAGCAAGAAAGAAAAAAAAAGGAAAGAAAAGAAAGAATGAAAGAAAAGAAAAGAAAAGAAAGAAAGAAAAGGAAGAAAAAGGAGAAAAAGAAAAGAAAAACCGCCATACGCGGAGGGAGGTTGCGTAGAAGTCTACACAAACATGGATTTGCATCGATCTCTCATTCCAACGGACAAGAAACGAAGCTGAGTCGTCATCGATTTAATATGCAAGATTCAAATAAAATTCAAAATGATTGGGCCATAACTACTCCGCAAAGAAAAAATAAATAAATAAAGGTTTATTCCCCTAATCAATGGAGGAATGAATCTTGGATAGTTATGGGAGAGATATTAAAGGGATTCAAATAAATCTTCCCAAATCTCTTCCATCCCCCTTCACCTATAAATAGAGGGGGAGGGGGAAGGTTCAAGAGGTCGAAGACAAAGACAAAAGCGAGGAAGCTCTGCAAAGAAGGAGACACGCCTTCATCGACCCAAGGATTCACGAGGCTCGGGCAAGCCTATCCCTTTGGGACTGGCTTAGTCCATCGAAAGTTCTCATCAACGTGATGACCCTTGCACAAGAAGATGACCCCTTCGACTCCGTGCACGAAGAAGAAAGCTCGGAGAAGAAGAAATCTAAACTCCGAAGACGCTAGAAGCAAAGGCCGGGAAAGAATATTGAAGCGGCATCACCTCATTGTCTTCAACAAGCCTTCGACTCCGATCAAGCCCAAAAGTCCGGAGAAGAAGACCGAAGCGGCATCACCCCGTCGTCTTCAACAAGCCTTCAACTCCGATCAGGCCCAAAAGCCCGGAGAAAAAGATTGAAGCGACATCACCCCGTCGTCTTTATCAAGCCTTCGACTCTGATCACACCCAAAAGCCCAGAGAAGAAGATCGAAGCGGCATCACCCTATCGTTTTCGACAACATTTGCTCCATTCACGAAGTAGAAAGCTTGGAAAAGGATACTAGAAGTGCCGCTACACCCCTCGCCTTCAAAACAAAGTCTTCAACTCCGATCACGCCAAAGGAGCCCGGAAAAGAGGAAAAATCAAGTCGACGCTACAACCATCGAGGAAGCTAGAAGAATAAAGGAGAAGCAAAGATATAGTCATCGCCGTACGAGAAGAAAATCGAGTCAACGTTCAAGCAAAAGCCAACACAAGAAGCCAAAGCAAAAGCACCGGTAAAGCCCGCGCCAAAGCAACGCAAGTACCAAAGCCAAATAACTACGACGGTCACGAGCAAAGCACCGCACGTTCTAGTTGATACGACGCGAAGTCCGGAAGAACTAAAGCATCACAAGTCTCTACCCGCCTACGTTCAAGCACAAGCGCCAAAGCAAACCAAAAGCCAGAGCCACGCCAAAGCAAAGCTAAAGCCAAAGCCGACACCAAAAGCACGATCGACGCCGCGAACCGACGATCAAGGACGTCGAGATCTAGCCAGACCCGAAGGAGACGCGAAGACCGAGGAGCAAAGCCAAAAACCCCCTAACCGAGAAAGTGCGAAGCACGGATGGGAGAAAAGCAATAGCAATAAATCCTTAGCCTCTCAAGAAACCCTCACCCTGTACAGATTTCTGTCCTGGGCAACCCCTTCGGAGCTCTCGCACGAAGTAACGTGGAGACGCGGATCAACTGGACCCTCCAGAGGATCTCTCCCACAATCTCCTGATCAAATCTTCACCACGCCCGGCTCACCACCCCCGAGTCCCCGGGTCTCGGGCTCTGTAATCTCGTTTTGTGCAATAAAGTCGACCCGAATATTTTTCTGCGCGTACACATGGCCGGTATCGGGCAACCCGACCCAACCCGAACCCGACCCCTATATTCAATATATAATGTACATGAAGATGTGGGGTCATATAGAGCAGTGCGAAATGAACTTTTTATGTTCTTTTGTTTCATTTTGATAATGCAAAGCTGAATCTAATTCTTTGGATTTTGTCTTAATTTAGAACATGTCTTTGTTTCAGTTTAAAAGTTATTATGCTTTTATTTTTGATTGCTAATATCAAATGGTTTGTTTAATGTAACTTGAAACTTTGTCTTCGTTTGTTTCACTTTCTGTTTCTGAATTTGTTTACCATCTCCATTTTTTAGTTTATTTCTTATATTAGTAGTTTTTGGAGCTTGCTTTAATCTCCTAACATATTTGAAATCCAAAACTATTATGGAACCCGATCCAACCTTTCGATTCGATCCAACCCGGTCCACATACAAAACACGAGCAACCCGATCTTAACCCGAGTTCTAATTGTTGAGCTCGAGTTGGGCTTGGGCTAGCCAAATCCAATCCGACCTTGGGTTGGGTTGGACTTGGGTTGAGGATTCAACACCATGGGTTGGGCTCGGGTTGACCTCCCAACCCGCCCGACCCGCCCAAGTTGCAGCCCTAGGTATCTTGTAATTAAATTCGCTGGTTTTCGTTGTAAAAGAAAGTAATTTTTGTGGAATTTAATTATTAAAACAGTAGCCATTAATCAATAATACTTCCAGTTCGCACCAGTTACCATCAGGGGTTCGAGTGCGCGGCTACTGCATCGATGTGAACCGTTGGATCTCGAGATTCATCCAACCGTTCACATCAACGCAGGCCCCACGGATTGTGGGCATCGACTTTTCCTCATCCCATACCTATAAAAATGCCAAGAACAGGGTTTTGAGACCCTCCCAGCCGCCTGCCGTTCTTTGTTGGAGATCGCTTCCTACACGCCTGCCGTTCTTTCGGAGATCACGCCTGCCGTTATTTCGGAGATCGCCTTCACGACAGGTTTGCAGATCAACTCCTCCAACTTTAAAATTTCTAGGGTTTGAAGATCCTCCATGATTAAGATTTTCTAGGGTTTGAAGAGTCTCTCTCTACAATTTTTTCTGATGTATTTGTATTCGATCGATTTAATTATTTCAAGATATTATTCATGTTGGTGAATTGTTTCGATACCTATATCTGATATTCCGATTGGTGTGCTATTTAATTAATAAATGTAGATGCCCTCTTTGGTCTTTAGAGCATGATGAAAACAACAGTTGTAAGCACGAGTCCATTATTGATTATTTGATTGTGATTTGATTTAAATAAGAGGAAAGAATAATCAAATTTGTAATCAAGAGGAATATGAGAAAATGAAAATTATGAAAAAAAAACAATCAACAAGGGATGTAGAAATTAAAGTAATGAAGAAAAACAGTCAACATAGGGAGTAAAGAGAAGGTCATATAGAGATATATCTCTAATTAATCATTATGAAGGAATGAGATAGAGATCGATATTTTAAGATTGGGTACTCGTCACGGTATCGGCCCGGACCAAACCCATTCAACATGGCCGAGCTGTGCCGGTACTGGTCGGTTCGGACCGATACCATTTTCAGGCTTAGAAAAATTTGTTGTTCCCGATCTATTGGTTTGGATAGTGGGGTGTTTCATGCAATTCCATATATTGGCAATTTCATCCGTATGGCCATTTCTTCTTGCAGTCAAACATGTTTTCAATTGAATCCCATCTTCATATGTTACATGTAGATATATGGAAACTAATTATTTTTTGCAGGTCCCAATCAAAGCGACTCAGCTGTATTAGCTGATACTAGGCAGACTCGATCAGTACAGACTAGTACATACCAGCATCAGTTGATATGGACGGTCTTGGAACCGTCAGGTGACTCGGTATCAATCAGTAGACCAAGTCGTACCTGTCGGTACGACTCAATATCATAAAGTTTTGAAGTCATGATAGAGTAGAGGCCTCCATGACTCTGTCCTATGAGGAACACAACAAAATGAAACCCCCCTGAAAACATGTCATGGTAAGAGGCTGAGAGAAAGTAGATAGAGATAGAGGAGGGATTAGTGATGACTATCAGAAAGAAAGAGTGCGGATGGACTATTATGAGAAAAAAAAACATTGGTGGTCTCTGGTGACCGCTCTTAACCCCCCCAATTTTTTGAGAAAAGCTCCACACAAGACTCGAGATTAGTGGAATCAGTGGAAGGGGGAGGGGGGGTTGGTTAAATACCACCTATTAGGACACTGCATAGGCGATTTTGTTTGAGAACGCTTAGGTGACACCTTGACAGCACTAAGTAGATTGATGCATTTTGTGGAAGGGGTCTATAAGACTTTATATAACTTCAACCAGTAGGTTTGAAATAAGAGAAATAAAAATGTAAATGATCGAATAAAACCTCGAACATGTTCTTTAGTTCACTAGCCAATGATTACATTTTTATAATATATGTAAAATATTTATATTGGACTTCTATAGTTTCCATACTTCTAACTTAAATCCTTAAAACCAATTTTTAAAATCCGAAAACTCGACTCGAGTGGAGTCGATTCAAAAACTCGGTCAAAACTCGGCCGCGTAGTTACCTAAAAACTCGATATATATAAAAACTTCCTAATATTTATTGTATAGTTATATGTAGCATAAAATCAAAGATTTTTGTTATATTATACATAATATTGGAATGTTTATATAATTGTATAAATAAATTAATAAAAAATGTAACTCGGGTGAGTTTTGAAGTGAGTTAATTAAGTTTTTGACCGAGTTGCTGCTGGTCCGAGTCGATGGGCAAGACGGATCAATTTTCGGTTGAGTCGACTCGACCAAGTTTTAAAACACTACTTAGAACCATCAAGCTTAAGATGAGAGCTAGAATAGACCATAGAAGATGATGGAATTTTAGCATGAGCTTCAGGGAAAAAATTAAAGCGGGATTGAAAGCTTGGAGAGAGCTTGGAGGAGGGATAAGGGGAGGGCGTGGCAGATGGAAAAAGAGTTTAAAAAGAACAATAATCACCTTTTTGGCTGTTGGGCTATGTGATTAGATTTCCTCTTTTGCCAAGATGCATGGGTCAACTTTTTGCACCAATCTTCTAGGATAAATACTTGGTTAATAATGATGGTGTGATTGTGCACTCTCATATACTTAGTTCATATATGCTGCCCTCACATATGTGTTCTAGCCTATGCAAACTACATATGCGACCACACTTGCAATGTTTCAAGGTCTATTAAGTCGGGTTTGGACCATGAAAAAAACAAAACTATTCGGGAATCAAAATCCGGTTTGGCAAAAAAAAATAGAAATCCAGGTTTAATTGGGGTGATTTAAATTTTAGGTATGATTTGGACTTGCTTCACCCGATTCAATGTTTTTTTTTTGAGCAATTCCTCTCCGAGAAGGAGAGGATGGGGTTGAGCATACCCCAAGCTTTATTGGAGCTAAAAATTAAAGGTTACAAAGAAAGGGGTTGATACGTCCCGAGAGTTTAACAGAGAAACCTGATGACCAGCTAGTAACCATCGCTACAAACCATCGCTACAAAGCTGGACCAGAAGACCATGACCAAAACTTCCCTGCCCGAGAACACTCTAGCATTGTGCTCTCTCTAAATACTCCAACATAAACCAATAGTGAGAAGATCCCAAGTCGAACGAAGCTCCTTCTTCACTCTACGAGACCTCTAGAGCATCCAGAGGGAGCGAATGGTGGCCGGGTGCTCTTTGATGTTGAATCTGTGTTTCAACATGGACCAAAGGTTCCGAGAGAAAGGACATCTGAGGAAGAGATGATTGACATCTTCTTTATGAGCGTGGCAAAGTGGGCAGGACAAATCTAGCACATTGGGGTTATTCCTCCGTCTCAGGTTCACCCTAGTTAAGATTTTTTTCCGGATTGCTAGCCACATGAATATCCTTGTCTTTAAGGGTACTGGCGACTTCCAAAGGTGACTAACTATAGGGCAAATGAGTCCACCGTTATTAAAGAATCTGTAAAAAGATTTGACAGAGAAAACCCCTGAATTGTCCCACTTCCATCGTGAAGAGTCTCCGTCGTTCCCAAGGGTGAAGACTTCTAAAATCCGATAAAGATCAGCTAGTTGTCTCTGAAGAGTGTCCGGAATTGTCCGTCTGAATTTAACCGACCAGATACGACCCGATAGTGACTCTGCTGTCTGGGAGCGAACTGAAGCCTGAGGATCCCAAGCCAAACTATAGAGATCAAAGAACAGAGAAGCCAAGCTATTATCATCGACCCAGTGATCTGTCCAGAATTTGATATTCTTGCAATTTCCAGGTATCAATCACCCGATTCAATGTTATCAAGGAGGCCAGGCAAGGAAAGGCCAACACGAGATCGAGGCGACAATTTATTTTAATATTAAAAAATAATTATATATGAGATAATATGAATGTTCAAAAACCCGGAACTCGGACTCGACTCGAAAGTCCACCGAGTCGAGTAACTCGAAGACTTGACTCGGGTGACTCGGTATATATATATATATATATATATATATATATATATATATATATATATATATATATATATATATATATGTGTGTGTGTGTGTGTGTGTGTGTGTGTGTGTGTGTGTTTTCATAAAACTCAAAATAGTAAATAGCCCAAGTCAGACCGAGTCGGCCCGAGTCGGACCGAGTCACAGCCCGAGGCACAGCTGGTTCGAGTTTCGGTCCGAGTCGACTCGATTTTTGACCGAGTCGAGTCGACTTCATTTGACTATGTTAATGATACATTAACATAGTAAAACATGATATAAACTCCAAATTATGACATATAGATAGATAGGTAACAAGAAAGACAGAAAATGATATTTATGTATATGGATCATGCATTCATAGGGAAAGGAAACAAAAACAAAGAAATAAAAAATCATTTTTATATAGGTCGCCCACCTAAGCTGTGGACTTGGTGCCCAGGCTCGAAAAGACCTAGGCCTCGCATAGACGACACCTTGACAACACTGATCCAATTCTAGCTCGATTTGGCCGAATCGGATCCAAATCAAGTCATATTTTGGTTCGGGGGTGTTTCGGTTCAGAACAACTAAAATCGGAACTAGTTTGTGCGAACCGTCTAACCATGGCATGTGGTGACATGCGAAAACAATGGTCATGATAGGGAAGTTACATCAATTTCTGATTTCAAAAATATACAAGTGTCATTCATAATATAGAGCAGAATTTACTCAAATATTGATATTTGGGAGGTGCATAACTAAAAATCCCAATTCACATGTAACAAAGAAGATGAGTGTAACTTGTTACAATGCCTATCATTCAAATTTTGAAACCACACATTCTTATTTATAAATGAGGTCGGATATGTATATAACTTGGGAAGGATGTGTGGTTGCTTTAGCATAAAATATATACATGGTTATGCAAGATTATACAGTCATAATCTAGTAGGTAGAATCCAAAATAAGCCACATTTTTAGGCTTGGGTTGAGCTTGCCATGCCAGGCCTTTAAATTTTTTTACAAATTAAACATTTAACTCGAAGCGTATGAATTTCGATCCTATCAAAGCATAGGCACTGAAGCTATTGTGTAGCTGTCTTGGACACAATGTTAGATACTTTCTTTTTACTTTCTATTTGATGACATGTATAAATTAACATATTCGTTATATTACTTTATCAGAAAACTGTGTTATTTTTCCTATATTTAACACATTTCAAATTTCAAAAAGAAAAACACATTTCTACCTTTTTTTTTATCAAATTCTCGTCTTCATAGTTATGTATCCTAATCTTAATCTTTTTCAATCAAAGTTCGGCTCAAACAAACAAATCGAGATGCCCATAAACTTCGACTGTAGGTTGGGACAAAACATATTCCAAAATACAAATTATAAACCTTGAACTAGCCTATCTGATGCAAAACAAACTATAGAACAAGTAATCTATGTTAATTATGTTGAATGAACGCAAGTTTGCAACCTAGACCTATATGCAAGCAAGCAAGAATGACATCATTGCGACGGAGGAGGGCGATATGCAACCTTGAGCGGTGAATCACACTTAGATCACACCTGACCAATGAATTGCACTCAATAGAGAGAGAGAGAGAGAGAGAGAGAGAGAGAGAGAGAGAGAGAGAGAGAGAGAGTTAGGACGAAAGGCAATTGGCACCCCGAGCGGTAAATCAAACTCAGATCACACCTGACCAATGATTTTCATTTAACCCCGATCGGTGAATCACACTCCGCCGTCATCGTCTAGTACTCTTCCTCCGTCCTCTTCCTTCGTCTCAGCATCGGCGCCAGACAACTACACCCCCCTGTGCTCCAGTGGCTGCTTGTCGTCGTCGTCCCCACAACGTTTCGGTGGTCGCTTGCCGCTTACCCATCGCCTCTGTCACAGGGGAGTATTGCTCATAGCAACGTGGAGGTTGGTTTCAGAGCCAGCTTCACATTTCTCGTGCGCGCGTGTGCGCACACACACTAATAGATAACCCGTGCAATGCACATGATAAAAACATAATTTATTGTAAGTAGCATACTTTGACTGTGAGTGATTATTTGATTGTAGTGTATTTTCAGCCATATGTCATAATAACCTTGCATGATCAAATTAAATAGGAAATAATTAGTACATCTAATGTCTTGTAATATGAATTTTTGAATGGAAAGAAGTCCAATTTTTAGTCATATCATGAGAAACCTACTATAGAATGTGGTTGAACTAAAGAAATCATACATAGACTATCCCAATGAATCAAAGCTCCTAACCACAAACATAATATCGAAGGAAGCAGACCCATGAATATACTAAAAAGTATGCATTTAAATGTTTGTAGATGGAAAATCTGTGCAAGACGACGATAACATAGTTTGATCCCACCCCTCCTTGATCTCATATTAGAGATTCTCTCCTATGGATTCCATGTACAATATCTGTCCTTTCATACCAACCATGTACAAGATCTGTCCTTTCACACCGACCATATCGGCATCGAGGATGTTGGCTGATGTGAGACCATAGTTCAATGCGGTCCCGAACCCGCTACTGCTTACATGACCTTCAATGTTGATAGTTGGAAGAATATTGGTGGGAAACCATTGGAACCGTTCTTTGTGATGTTATAGTAGAGCTCACCGAGATGTATCCTGAATGTCCGATGTTTATGTCACAACAGTATGGCTCTTTCGGGGGTCCTACGTACCAACATGTCCAATGCATTGGTCACCTAAACATTTTATTCTACCAAAAAACCTGAAAATTTAGCAGTTAATATTATAACTATATTAAAAAGAGGAAAAATTCCCGGTCAAAAAAGAAAAATCTCATTAATGGATACACAATGATAGGAGAGATTGAAGAGGTATTGGGCAGCATCAGCGATCCTCAGAGATATTATCGAGTAACAGCTATGAAGAGGAGAGACGACCGAGGGTTTAAATAAGGCAAGCCAAAGAGGAACGAGTGTAATTCGAGGAGGCATCAAGAGTCGGCTCTGGTAATCTCCAGAAAGTGAATACATGTTACAACCGGATTGCACGAGGGATTCAAATGAGCGAGTAATTGATCCACATCAATATTAAGTTGGCATCACTGAAGTAAACATGCATGCAGCCAATAACTCAATGAAACACTCATAATATCACTGCCATAACCACCTTAGTCAATGAGTGGGTGTTGCATAAATTGGAATCTGCTGCCAATAACAATGGTATCACAACCGTTCCATTTAATAATGGGTACATATCAACCGTTTGATTTCGAGGAAATGTTTTTAAAGGAGGCAACCGTTTCATATCCCCATACGTACAACCATTAAAACCTGCAATTTAAAATCATGTATCTGATGCCTGTTTCAAAGCCATCTGTTTCATATCCCTCCATTTTTTTTTAAACTCAAATCGCAGTCATTCAAGTTGAATTGCTGATGATGACTAATTGGTTTTAAAAAAATATTAAATATGGTGCCACATGTCAGAACACGAAAGTGAGGTTTTGTTTTAGAGTGCTGTTTAGAGGAGATACCTGGAGATGGATGAAGGCTCTAGCGGAGATGATAAACCAACTTCATCTATGTTTTTTTTCATACTCATCTTTCTCCCCTCTCTCCCTTCTATCTAATAGTACTAAAAGTTGTTAGCCGTGTAAGTCATCATATTCAAAATATAATTATGAGTTTTGAAATAAACAAATTGATGAAATTTTGTGTACAATTTTCACCACTCCAATTTTTATGTAGATCTCTTATGCTGATATTCTTGATTCTTACCATGAGGACATAGGCAAGGTAACATTTTCCAATTTAAATTTAAATGAATCACACCGCTATGATTTTGTACAAATCTTTCTTTTGTGGTTAAAATGCAACCTCTATCAGCTATCAGGAAAACCAAGTAAACAATATTTTATCATTATGCAGATCAATATACATTTTAAGTACTGCAATTTCCTTCATGTCTTTAATCATTCATTGATACTAAGCCAAATTCACTGATTCTGCAATCCAAAAATGTGTGCAGGATGGATAGTCAAGTGAAGCTCGCAGTTGTGGTGAAGGTGATGGGGCGAACCGGGTCGAGGGGCCAAGTGACCCAGGTGAGGGTCAAGTTTCTAGACGACCAGAACCGGCTCATCATGCGGAACGTCAAGGGCCCCGTCAGGGAGGGTGACGTCCTTACCCTTCTCGAGTCTGAGAGGGAAGCTAGGCGGCTGCGCTGACCGATTATATTATTGTTGTGCCCCAACTTCTTCTAGGGATGAGTCGATGATGCACTGCCGTTTGTCGGTCTGAACGAAGATTTCAATTTTGTTGTCCTAGAGACGGGGAGTTCTGTGAGGACCTAAAAATGTTGGTTTAAATCTAGTTCCCTCTCTTTTTTTAATTCTTGGTGATTGCTGAAGCTGCCTTGCTCTTGAGTGCAGTTTGAATTATGACTATGAAAAACACATGGTTATGCTGCTGCGTTTAGTTGTGTTGTGTTATACCAGGGAGAAAACAGAGAATATGGGTGCTTTGAGGTTCGTTCTAATTATGATGAAACTTTGAAGAGGAGATTGAACCTGTAGGTAAGGACACCTTTTTTTTTTTCCTACAAATAGAAAGGAGGGATGTCTACACCCCCCTCCTGTGCTCTCTCTCTCTCTCTCTCTCTCTCTCTCTCTCTTACCCTCTCACAAGCACAACAAAGCAAAATCTAAAACTGGGAACCAAAACCAATCTCTACCACTGTTTTTGAGTGTTACTCCAATCTCTCTCTATCTCCTCACTCTGCCTTTCTAGTTCTCACTTTACCTCCCTCTACCTAAGATCCAAACCTCCATTGATGATTCTAGTATGATAGTATCTAATACAGAGGAATCCAGGTCCCCCCCCCCCCCCCCCCACCCCCCCCCCCCCCCCCCCAACAAGCACAACAAATGAAAGCAGAAATAGAAGAACCCAAATCCTTCTCCATCTCCCTCTATTTTCTCTCTATCCCTTTGCGTCTCTCTCTCTCTCTCTCTCTCTCTCTCTCTCTCTCTCTCTCTCTCTCTCTCTCTCTCTCTCTCTCTCTCTCTCTCTCTCTCTCTCCTCTCTCTCTCTCTCTCTCTCTCTCTCATTCCAGGTAACAGACGATGCGCATTCATATCGGATCAAGAATGAGTAGTAGTACCATGCTTCACCCTGAGGAGCCGGAGCAGACTCCCCAAAGCACGAAATGAGCATGTCGGTGTTCATCAGCCCAGGTCTGAGAGCAAGAATCGCTAGCCCAGGAGGTAATTCCTTCAACACAAACCCCGTAAGACCCTCCATCACATAGTTTGAAGCACAACAGGGTGCCACCTGGACACACATGACCAGGGCTAGAATTCAGCATTTGCAAAGAACAAAACAAATAAAGAATGGGTGTGTAACATGCATGGTTGCCTTCCTGCTAAAAAAAACATGCATGGTTGCCCTGGCAAAACCAGTAGCAGAGCTAGGAATTCACTTTAGTGGGGGCATAAATTCTAAGAGAGAGAGATATAGAGATAATAGGGTTTTGGCATACACCTTGTCCTTTTTTTGGCGGGTGGAGGAGGGACTCTGGTCACCGCCTGGTCTGGGGTAAGGAACAGGCCACCATCTCCGACCACGAGTTTTGAGTAGAGGAGACAATAACGCCTGATGAAGGTCCAAGTATCCGAGAAATGGCCGTACGGCCCGTACGGTGTAGCCCGTGTGCGGGACTACGATCTGTAAGCACTGCAAGCCTAAGAGGTGCAGAGGTGGGATGAATTGAACGAGATGAATCGTTTTTTTTTTTTTTTGTTAAAATACACTTTGCCCCCCTGAAGTTTAGCTCAAAAACACTTAAGCCCCTGTAGTTTAATTTGTTCGAAATCGCGCCCTGAAGTTTGAAATGTTAGCACAATACCCCCTTTTGTCAACTACTTAATTACCTCATTTGGTGGTTTTTATCTTATCAAAACAGAAATGAAGGGGGCAAAGTGCTGTTCTTTAACTATAAGGGGGTTAAGTGTTTTTGAGCCAAAGTTCAGGGGGGCAAGTGTAATTTCTCTCTTTGAATTCTCAATGGGGGCACTTGCGTCCATTGGGCCTTAGTTGGCTTCGCCAGTGGCAATGACCCATCCATCCATCACCTTGGGACTTGCATATTTTCCCCAACCGGAGGATATGTTGATGATAATCCCTTGCTTCTTTCTATCATGAGCATAGTCACAAAGTTCTCTGGATTTTTGAAAAAAAACTCCAAATATATTCATGCATTAAGGGTCTACCGAATAAACCGCCGATTAATCTTTCGATTTGTCAGATCGCCAAATAAGCTAAAAAATTCACGAATATTTCTTCAAAAGTACATGAAAAATCCTAAAACCTTCAAAAAAAAGTCCCAAAAAATATCATGAAAATTCTAAGTAATACTGAAAAACTTCTAAATTTTCTCGATTTTCCCTCGAATTTTTCCCGAGTTTGTCCGAACCGAATCGAATTGGCCCACCACCTAATTAGTGCTAAATCCGAACTTGGTTACTATGATCATGAGCGGCAGAAAGTGAGGGAGCACATTTGTGGTTCCTTTGATAGGTTGAACTTTCATTTCAAACCTGTAACACCATACTTTTTGTTTGGGAAGTAAATAAATTATAATTAAAACCCAAAAGGAAGCTAGGGGAAGTATAATCAAGGCATTGCTCTGAGTGAGCAAGCATTACAAACTCCATGGACGGCCATAAGCGGCTCATCATGATGAACGTCAAGGGCCCAGTCAGGGGGGGCGACGTCCTTACCCTTCTCGAGTCTGAGAGGGAAGCTAGGAGGCTGCGCTTACCGATAATATTATTGTTATGTCCCAACTGCTTATATGAATGAGTCGATGCTTGCTAAGGTTTCGTTTGATGCACTGCCGTCTGTCGGTCTGAACAATGCTTTCAGTTTTGTGGTCCTATTTGAACTGAGATGGGGAGTTTCTTGTGGACCTAACATTGTTGGTTTAAACCTAGTGCTGTCTCTTTTTTTTTAATTCTTGGTGATTGCTGAAGCTGCCTTGCTCTCTAATGCAGCTTGAATTTATTACTATGGAAAACACAGGCTTATGCTGAAGTGTTATAGTAGGGAGGAGACACAGAATATGGGTGCTTTGAGATTCGTTCTTACTACTGTATTAGTGTATCTTATTCTCTATCTAGTCGTGCGATCTCTGTAGTGCTCCGATTTTCGAATCTCGAGCATCATTCTGAGGGCTTGAAGGCTTCCGCAATATAAGGGATTGGCATCAGTGCAAGCCGATTTTTAAAAACAGTCATTAATGAAATAAATGGGCCCATACCACATCCTCTCTAATTTCTCGTTTCAAAAGTAGTCTTAATCACATAAAGCACTCGTAACCATCTCATCAATCTCTACCCTCTGCTTTCATCTCTCCCGTTTTGAAAAAAATCTCCATCGCCTTACATACTACTTACTACATTTTGTGGTACCGTCTATATCTCTATTATACATTGGATGAGTTATTTCCTCAGACGCTCAACAAAGAGAAGTAGAAGATGTGTAGCAGCATCACAGCCATTCGTGCATTGCACGGGATTATTACTAGTACTAGTACATTTAAAACCACTGAATCTTTTTATTATTTACTCTTTTTAATATTTTGCTACAGATTAGTCTTCTATAGATGGTCAACTCTGTTATTGGCTTAGTGGGGTGGTAATTGAATGCGAACAAATGCTGGAGAATTGTGCATCTTCCAAACCGCTCACATAGGGATTATTTATTTATAAAATTGTGGGAATATTAAAATTTTAAGAAATTGCCGCACGGGTTGAAGACTCTCTATAATATAACATACTAGTATTAATCCCATGCAATGCAGAAATGATTACGATGCTTCTCGATCGGATTGCACATCCAGCATCACATCCCCATTGTGGAGAGAGAGAGAGAGAGATGTTTAATTATAAAAGAATTTTAAAAGATGAGAGATGGAAAAGAGCGGGAGAATGGGGAGGCTGCCACGTGACACCAAAGGCCTCAGCTTTATAAAAATAGTATAGATTACTTAAGTTTCAACTTCAGCTGCATCTCCTCGGGGTCACTGGTTCGACCCGAAGTGGGTTTTCTTTGTCCTTATTGGCGAATCTCTAGAATGCCTAAAGTGGGTGAAGTTTCAAACCCTGGTCAGAAATTTTTTTTTGTGTAAGCTCCTTGTTCTCTGCCTTATTTGGCCATTGGCTTCTTTAATAATAATAATAATTTTATATATATATATATATATATATATATATATATATATATATATATATATATATATATATATATATATATATATAATAAGCTACAGTTTTGTGGGGGGTACAAAGAACGGTCAGGATCTATTTTTGAGAGGGAGATAGAATGAAGGGGCAAGATAAGTTGATGTAAGGGTGAGTCCGATTCATCTAGGAAGAGGTGAACGGCTAAGATTGAATCGAGTTGAAATGTGCGGATAAAATTAGGTGGAGAAAGTAATAAATTAGTGAAGGACCTGATTGTAAAAAATAAAATTTAACAATCGTTTGGAGGGCTTTCGTGTAAAAAAATATGGGCATATTTGGTATAGATCTAATGATTATTTACGCGTGGTCCCCCTCCCCCATAAATGAGGGAAGGACCTAATCTGGCTTTCGGGTCCAGCTATTACCCGATCAGGTTTCACACAGCCGTCAGTTTGGACCAGCCCACGATCGGATTTGCCCTCACAGCCGTCCGTTCCCGCAATTGGGCGATCGGTCCCGCGATTGGGCGATTGGGTCCGGCGCCTGCCTAGGATCAGCGCTTACACACGATCGCACCTTTGCTGCTATATATAGAGAGAGAGCGAGACATAGAGAGAGAGAGAGAGCGAGACATAGAGAGAGAGAGAGAGAGCGGGCGGACAGACGGCCGGGGCGGCGGATCCGGCTGCAGGAGGAGGCCGGGGCGGCGGATCTGGCTGGAGGAGGAGGCCGGGGCGGCAGATCTGGCTGGAGGAGGAGGCCGGGGCGGCGGATCTGAGAGCGAGGAGGCCCGTCCAGGAAACCTGCGGCGGACGGACAGCCGGGGCGGCGGATCTGGCGGTGTGGCGGGTGGTGGAGGCAGGTTTAATCATTGATTGATCAGAGATTTTGGTATTTTGAAATGGGTTCTCTCTCTCTCTCTCATCGCCCACTCTTCGTCCATCATCCCATCCACCCCCTATAAAAAAACTCCCTAAACCCATGTGCAGGTGCCCAGCCGGTGGTCGGTGTGCATGTGGTCGGGGCTGGGTGAAAGGGCATGATGGAGGAGGAGGTGGAGGAGGAGAAGGAGGGGTGTAGGAGGAGGTGTAGGCGGTGCTGGTGAAACTGTTGCCAAGGTCGGAGGATTCTGGGAGGAAGAAGGTTAAGGCCGTCTATCATCCCGTCCACCTTTTCCGACCGGGGCCGAGTCGATGTCGCCATGCAACCCAACCGCCGCCCGACCCATCTGTCTCGGCCGCGCAGACCCCGGACTCCACTCCCATTCAGCGCCGCCAACCCCATTCGGTCGCTGTTCTTGATCCGCGGTCAGCGGTGTCGAGGTGTCGGGATCGTCACCGGTGACCACGAAGGGGAGGACTCTCTCTCTCTCTCTCTCTCTCTCTCTCTCTCTCTCTCTCTCTCTCTCTCTCTCTCTCTCTTTCTGCGTTGTCAGTGCAGCCCCGCCGGCACGGGCGGAGCCCCCTGAAATCCAGTTTTTTCCCCTCTTCTGTACTCTATGTTTGGGGCCAAGCAGGAAACAGCCATGTGTTTTTTTTAGAACTCCACCGGGTATATAGATGTCGTTTTGTTTTTTGTTTGAGAATGAACAACTATGTATTTTATTGTGAGAATCTAGCTATTATGATTGTCTAGCTGCTAATATAGGTTCTTGAGATGTTAACCATCTTTCTTTTTTCCTAAAGCTATAAAGGGTTATAGGGAGCATATCATAATTGATTTTTTTTGGGAGGTTACGGGGGGGGTTAGGCCGATGCATGCGCGGGATTGGGAGGGGAGGATGTAAGGAATGGAGCATGAGAGCCTATGAAAACCAGACAAATGGGGGGTATACTTGGACAGAGAGCATGGACCTGTTCAAGATCTGGAGCCTCTCAACGCAGATGACATACCACCGCTGAGACTCAGAGGGGGGGATTCAACCTGAGGAGGACCGTGGGGAGCTCCGCCGGGATCCTGCAGTTGTGGCAAAGCCTTGACGAGGCTTCGGCGACGGCGACGCCATCTATCGTGCCAAGCATGTACTACCCGTCGAGCGAGGTGAGCATGGAGTGGAGCGTGACAACGGCCAAGGGCTACGACCGGGGGAGCGTGGCCAACTTCTCGAGCGTCGTATCAGAGTACGAGGAGATCCGCTTCATCTAGCAAAGCACGATCGATTCGATGCTGCCGTCGCCAGTGTAAGCGGGGGTACTTCTGCAAATGTTATTGTTTCTTTTTGGAAAAATCTTGCTACAATGGTGATGGGTTGGTGGCAGAAGGTGGTGGCCAACTGACGACCGATTGGGGCGGTGAGCGATGGATGAACTTTGCTTCTTTTTTTTAACCTCAAAATATTATCACCGCTCACAAAATATTGTTATTTCCCTCAAAATATTGTTATCTCCTTCGAAATATTATCGTCATTCTCGAAATATTTTTTTGCCACCTTTGAAATATTGCCACTTGCCTCGAAATATTGTCCTCGCCTCCGAAATTTTTTGTGTGCCGACAGGCACGGGCATTACTAGTATATATATAGGGGAGGGATTCTCTTACTAATGGAATCTTACTAATGAAAGTTACAAATCGCCTTTTACCTATCTAGAGATTTCAGAATTTGATGAAACTTGGTGGGGATGCTCTCTATGGCAAGTTGATCATCCTCACCAAAAATCATCAAATTCTATAACCTCTAGGGGCATCAAAGATGTTATTTAAATTAACGGTTAAAATGAACGGTCGATAAAGTTTCTAACAATTGATGCCCCTAGAGGTTATAGAATTTGATGATTTTTGGTGAGGATGATCAACTTGCTATAGAGAACATCCCCTCCAAGTTTCATCAAATTTTGAAACCTCTAGGTTAGGTAAAAGGCAATTTATAACTTTCATTAGTGAGATTCCATTAGTAAGAGTATCCCTGCCCTATATATATACTAGTGCATGCCCGTGCCTTCAGCACTGCAGCAACACGCCTAACAGAACAACATTGGGCCGCCTTCGGTGGCAAGTCCCCCCCCCACCCCAATCTGAATTGAAGGGGGCAAATATAGTTTTAAAACTATAGAGGGGTTAAGTGATTTTAGACTAAACTTCAGGGGGGTAAGCACAAATGATGCATACTAACGGATAAAGGCTAAACTCTTGTTGAAGCTTATGCACAGTGCGACGGCGAAGGTAGCCACAATGGCCAATAGCCTTAGTAGCATATGGGCTTTGAGTTCGGACCAGATTTGGATAGACCTTGACCGACCCAATCTATCCCGATTGACAGGCTAGACACAGGTAGATGGCAAAAGTTCAAATCTACTCCGATCGATCGGCCTGGTTCGTGGGCCCGGAGCTCATTACCGCCACACACACACCCCGTTGGCTGGAGTGCAATTCACTTTGGATCCCTCGCTATGGTACGGCCGTGATGTGTGCCGGGCCGGGTCGACCAACTGTAAGTGATTTGAACTAAGGGAAAAAAATTTAGCACATCCTTGGTACCATACAACTGCAGGGTCCCTACGATTCAAGAGCCATGGTGTAGCGGGCCCCAGTACATGGGGTAGACATGCGAATAGACTCCGGAGCAGTTGGCCCCACGGTCGTATGGTACGCAGGATGTGCCCTAACATGTTATATAGATTAGTCCCACCCGAACTACGGCATGTGGTAAGTGTGGCACCGCACCGTTATCGTCTGATGCACGCTGTGTGCATCAGACGACTGCGGTACGGTCCCACACTTACCGCATGCCGCAGCATAGCATGCACCAAGGGATGACAATTAAACTTTCTTAACAGGGGGGAGAAAGAGGGATTGAGAAGAAGAAGAAAAAAGGACATAATCACATTGATGTTCCTAAAAATTTGGTACATACATTGACTCTGAATCCTGCATTCAATACCCCAAATCATAGATTGCCTTCCCTTCCACACTGTCCTCCATGGAATACCAAATACTTAGGGACACCACTTTGAAGGACTAAAAACCAAAAACAAAAAACAAAAACAAAAAGATAAGCAGCAGAAGATCCCAACTAAACAGGAACGGTCTGATTATGACCGGCACCGGCGGCGGCGGCTTCTTCTTGTTCCTCCTCATTCTCTATGGACATCTCCTCGAGCGACTTCCCCTTCGATTCGGGCACCAAGAAGGTGAAGCACAGGCCCAATAGGTTGCAGCCCGCGAGCACGAAGAGGGAGTAGTTCTTCACCTCGATCCCGGCAGGGTACCCGTTGTCAGCCTTCGTCGGGTCCTGATTCTGGGCCAGATACAGGAACCCGAAGGAGCTGACGATGGCCCCCAGCTTCCCCGACGCGGCCGAGAGCGACGGTGCCGTCGGGAACTGTTGGAAGAGAGAGAGGTTAAAGAGAGAGAGACGGAGAAAGAGATAGAGGGGAGGGGTGCGATCGGTTTTGAGGGATTTCATGGGGTGCGGTTAACCCCCACGAAGAGAGAGAGAGAGAGAGAGGGGGGGGGAGAGAGAGAGAGAGAAATGAGTGGGTGGGGGGATCAGTTCGCAGAGGAAAGGGGGGTTGTTAGCGACGGGGAGAGAGAGAGGGGGGGCGGTTAGAGACGGGGGGGAGAGAGAGAGAGAGGGGGCGGGGGGATTAGAACGCAGAGGAAGGGGGGGTGGTTAGCGACGGAGAGAGAGAGAGAGAGAGAGAGAGAGAGAGAGAGAGAGAGAGAGAGAGAGAGAGAGAGAAAGAGAGAGAGAGAGGGGGGGCGGGAGGATCAGATCGTAGGGGTGGGGGCGGTTAGGGGTGGTTAGCGACGGGGAGAGAGAGAGAGAGAGAGAGAGAGAGAGAGAGAGAGAGAGAGAGAGAGAGAGAGAGGCGGGAGGATCAGATGCAGGGGTGGGGGCGGTTAGGGACGGGGAGAGAGAGAGAGAGAGAGAGAGAGAGAGAGAGAGAGAGAGAGAGAGAGAGAGAGGGGCGAGAGCGGGAGGATTAGATTGCAGGCGTGGGGGTGGTTAGAGACGGGGAGAGAGAGAGAGAGAGAGAGAGAGAGAGGGGGCGGGGCGGGCGGATCAGATGGCAGAGGAGCGGGGGCGGTTAGATTTGAGGGGAGGGGTTTTTTTTGTCCGTTCGATTTGAGGGGTATGGGGATATGTTTGACACGTACAGTCATCGGATGGACAACTTGTCTCTAAAGTTGTCTCCGAAAGTTGTCTAGTCAGCACAAGACCGCCCTAACATGTTGTTATATATATATATATATATATATATATATATATATATATATATATATATATATATATATATATATATATATATATATATATATATATATATATATATATATATATATATATATATATATATATATATATATATATATATATATATATATATATATATATATATATAGTAGTGATACATTGCGGCCCGGTAACGTGCGGCCATCCCTTTCGGGGGTATTTTTGGGATTTTTTTTTTGGGGATTGATCACCCACCCTTGGATTGGACACACAAAAAATTTCAGTCCGATCCAAAACTTGTAGGCCATCCAAATGTGTTGATCTTTTATCAGTCGTTCATTTTTTTTGCCATTTTGATCAACACATTTGGACGGCCTACAGGTCTTGGATCGGGCTGAAATTTTTTGTGTGTCCAATCCAAGGGTAGGTGATCAATCCCAAAAAAAAAAAATTCTGAAAATACCCCCGAAGGGGGTGCCGCAAGTTAAGGCCGCACGTTACCGGCCCTCATATATATATATATGAGGGCTGGGTTCCTATGACATGTCATAGGGAGTACCCTATGACATATGGTGAATTAGTAATGCTAGAATGTTTAAAATGTGCTGAATTTTTTTGAGGGTGATCACCTTACCTTAGATAGAATGTCCACAAAAAATCAAAGCATTCTAAAACTTTTTGGGGCATCAAATGCTAGAAGCTTTATCGGCCATCCATTTTAACCGTTAAATTAAAAATCATATTTGATGCCCCTAGAAGTTTTAGAATGAGTCGATTTTTTGCGGGGGTCCTATCTAAGATAGGGTGATCATTCTCATAAAAATTCAGAACATTCTAAATATTCTAGGGTTGCTAACTCATCACATGTCATAGGGTACTCATCATATATATATATATATATATATATATATATATATATATAGAATACGGGGTATGAGCTGACAGCCCATTGGCTCAAATGGGCTGCCACTGGCAGCCGTCCGATCGCTTAGATCAGACCGTCAAAAAATTTTCCAAGAGAATTGAGAATACGGAAGGAGATATCTTGTACCCACAAATTGACTCCAGTCATTTCAGTCAAAAATGAGATTGAGGTTGCATCGTGGCAAAGCCGCCCCCCATCCGGTAGGTCGCGTAACCGAATCTCGTGAACTCCTTCTCGCCTTTGTGGCAGGCTTATCCCTTGCCTTTATGGCGAGTTTTCTGTGCTTGTGTGTTGGCTATATTACAAGCGAAGGTAAGGTTGGAACTTTGAACCATGGTTTAACTTGTGCTCTAAGCAATAACAGGTGACGTACCGACCATGAGGTCCCTAAAAAAGGAAAATCAATAATAATAATAATAAGGTTTTTCAATGACTACGCTCGTGAATACCTATCCTGATATGCGTGAGATCCTCCAATCTCACGCACTTTTCACCAGCAGTGCCCATATTCTCATGAACAGAACGGAGTTGTTTCTTTGCAATTGGACCCCTACATTAGTTGTAACATGTGGTAACATGCAAAAACTTTATCAAACAGAATTTGATTATATTGACTTTTGTAACGAAACATATCCTTACAATTCACACAAAGGACATTGTAGACACACGAATTTCGTCGGACCCGAACCCGACTTACGTGTGCCGACGCGGATGCAAACCCGACACGCGGACCCAACTCGCTCGCGCCGACGTGGATGCAAACCCGACACGCGGACCCGACTCGCGCACGCCAACACGGACTCGGACCCCGCCCCAAGAGGGGCCGGCCCCTACTAGGGTCCGAACCCTATAGGGCCGGCCCTAGTGGGGACCGAACCCCATGGAGGGGCCGGCCGGCCCTGCAAGGAAAGGGAAGAAAAAAGAAAGAAAAGAAAAAAAGAAAGAAAAGAAAAAGGAAAGAAAAGAAAGGAAAGAAAAGAAAAAGGAAAGAAAAGAAAAGGAAAGAAAAGAAAGAAAAGGAAAAAATACCGCCATGCGCGGGGGGAGGTAGCGTATGACGTCTGCACACACGCGGATCTGCGCCGATCCCTCGATCCGACGCACAAGACGAAGCGCCCGATCGCCATCGATTTCGTGCGCAAAATCCAGCCATAATTGCACCCGCCAGAAAAGGAAAACAACTAAATATTATTCCCTTCATCAATGGATGAATAAAATCCGGGTAATTATGAGAGAGATACAAAAGGGATTTAAAATTAAAAAGTTCCCATATCTCTCTCCCCACCTCTTTGCCTATAAATAGAGGGGGTGGGGGAAGGAAAAAATGGTTGGAAAGTTGAAGACAAAGCGCCAGAGCTCTGCAGAAGAGAGCACGCTTCTTCATCGACCCGAGGCTTCACGAGGCACAGTCAAGCCTGTCCCGAGGGATCGGCTTACTGAAAGTCCTCATCAATGTGAAGGCCCTTGCACACGAGGATCATCCCTTCGACTCCGTGCACGAAGAAGAAAGCTCGGAGAAGAAGAACCCTTCGACTCCGAAGACGCCAGAAGCAAAGGCCGGAGAAGAAGAGGAGCGGCACTACCCCGTCGTCTCCAACAAGCTTCAACTCCGATCAAGCCCAAAAGCCCGGAGAAGAAGAGGAGCGGCACTACCCCGTCGTCTCCAACAAGCTTCGACTCCGATCAAGCCCAAAAGCCCGGAGAAGAAGAGGAGCGGCACTACCCCGTCGTCTCCAACAAGCTTCGACTCCGATCAAGCCCAAAAGCCCGGAGAAGAAGAGGAGCGGCACTACCCCGTCGTCTCCAACAAGCTTCGACTCCGATCAAGCCCAAAAGCCCGGAGAAGAAGAGGAGCGGCACTACCCCGTCGTCTCCAACAAGCTTCGACTCCGATCAAGCCCAAAAGCCCGGAGAAGAAGAGGAGCGGCACTACCCCGTCGTCTCCAACAAGCTTCGACTCCGATCAAGCCCAAAAGCCCGGAGAAGAAGAGGAGCGGCACTACCCCGTCGTCTCCAACAAGCCTTCGACTCCGATCAAGCCCAAAAGCCCGGAGAAGAAGAGAAGCGGCGCTACACCCGTCGTCGTCTCCAACAAGCTTCGACTCCGATCAAGCCCAAAAGCCCGGAGAAGAAGAGGAGCGGCACTACCCCGTCGTCTCCAACAAGCTTCGACTCCGATCAAGCCCAAAAGCCCGGAGAAGAAGAGGAGCGGCACTACCCCGTCGTCTCCAACAAGTCCTCGATCCCGATCAAGCCCCAAAGCCCGGAGGAGAGAAGCGAAGCGTCATCACCACGTCGTCTTCGACAAACATCTGCACCATCCACGAAGAAGAAAAGCTGGAACAGATCATCTGAAGCGTCACTACCCCGTCGTCTTCATCAACAAAAGCCGACGCTACAACCGTCGCACGGAGATCGGTGCTACCCCCACCATCTTCGAAAGCATTCTTCGACCCCGATCACGCCAAAGAAGCCCGGAGAAGAAGAGAAGTCCCGTTGACACGCAAACCGTCGAAGCACCGGAGAAGTAGCCCACGTCGTTCAAAGAAGAAGATCGAGTAAACGCCAAAGCTAAAGCAACGCAAGAAGCCAAAGCAAAGCCCCAGTAAAGCCCGCGCCAAAGCAACGCAAGTGCCAAAGCCAAGCGACTACGCCGGCCACGAGCAAAAGCACCGCACGTTCTAGCCGATACGACGCGAAGTCCGGAAGAACGAAAGCATCGCAAGTCTCTCCCAGCTACGTCCAAGTGCAAGCGCCGAAGCAAAGCAAAAGCCAGAGCCACGCCGGAGCAAAGCCAAAGCCAAAAAGCCAAAGCCAAAGCCAACGCCAAAAGCTAGATCGACGCCGCGAACCGACGATCAAGGACGCCGAGGTCAAGCAAGGAACGAGGAAGATGCGAAGACCGAGGAACGAAGCCGAAAACCCCCTAGCCGAGAAAGCGCGAAGCACGGAAGGGACAAAGCAACGGTGGACATTCCTTAGCCTCTCCAAAACCCTCTCCCTGTAAAACCCCTGTCCTGGGCAGCCCCTTCAGCGCTCTCGCACGAACACCACGTGGAGACGCGGATCAAAGGGATCCCCCAGAAGATCTTTCCCACAATCCCCTGATCAAAACTCGCCGCAACCCGGACTCGCTACACCCGAGCAACCCGGGTCCCGGCCACAATTGTAATCTCGTTTTGTGCAATAAAGCCGACCCGTACCTTTTTTGCGCATACAGATTTCTGGCACGCCCGGTGGGACATCTTCTCCTTTCATCCGTACGGTTGAAGAAGCTGCTTGAAGTTTGCAATGGCCGGAACGAACAACGATGCGTTTGCTCCAAGCCTCTCACCAATCGCCGAGTCTCCTCTACTCCGCCACGGTGATCCAGTAAATCCGGAGGGTGATGCTCCTCCAATGGTGCGCGTCTACACTCGGCGTACACAGACTCTTGCGGACATCTTCGTGCCAGAAGCTACTACCGAAGATGCTCGCCAAAGCGCCGACGAGGCCCTGGTGCATGAAGAAACGAGCCTCGATCCTGGAGCCCATGTCCAGAAGTTTGGGGAGGACCAGCCCCAACCCCGAACCAGTTCGGGTTCTCCAGCAGACGTTGCACCTCCTCTGCAGGGGGCAAACATCAATCATCAGCCAGAAGCAAGTCGGCGTAACTACGTCTCAGATGATGACGGCGAGGATGCGAACATGCAACACCGAGGCGTTCTCCGTCACCACCCTCCGACCGCTCTTCAGCTCCAAGTCATGCAGATGAACGAGCACATGGCGCAGATTACTCGGCTAATGGAGGAGAAGGATCGTCACATCAACGCTCTGCTCCAGAAGCTAAGCGCAAAGGACGCTACAGCAGTTAGCCAACCCGTCGCTTCTCCGGTAGCCGCTCCAGTTCCGTCTTCAACTCCCGCTCCTGCAGAAGTCGCTCCGACGATTCAAGCAGTTACTCCAGCGCTCTCCTCGGCTCCCGTCCCATTGGAAGTCGTCTACCCGGCGCCAGCCTCGGCGGCCACTCAACCTCCAGCAACGGCAACGATGAATGCTCAGCAAGTCCAAGAGTTGATAGCCGACATGATGCGTTCTCACGGCAGTGGCCTTCCTCCGATCACGGCGGCATACTCGAAGCCCTACACTACGAGGATCCAGCAGCTACGCTTCCCAGTCGGATTCCAGCCGCCAAAGTTTCAGCACTTCGACGGAAAGGGAAATCCTAGACAGCACGTTGCCCACTTCATCGAGACCTGCAATAATGCCGGCACATATGGCGACGAGATGGTGAAGCAATTCGTTCGCACCCTCAAAGGCAACGCGTTCGACTGGTACGTTGATCTTCCTGCAGGGACCATCGACAGTTGGGACCAGATGGAGAGGGAGTTCCTCAATCGCTTCTACAGCACCAGACGCACAGTCAGCATGACCGAACTCACCGCCGTCAAGCAAAGGAAGGATGAGCCAGTAATCGACTACATCGACAGGTGGAGGAACCTCGCGCTGAATTCACGAGACCGCTTGTCTGAAGACTCGGCCATCGAGATGTGCACCCAAGGCATGCACTGGGGTCTGCTCTACATCCTCAAAGGTATCAAGCCTCGGTCTTTCGAAGAACTCGCAACTCGGGCTCATGACATGGAACTCAGCCTAGCAAACCGCGGGGACTCGAAGAACAAGGACTTCTTGAAGATAGAGAAGAAGGACAAGCCACCGGCAACGAAACCGAAACAAGTCAATGTTGCCGACGTCGCTTCGACCTCCAAACCGCTCAAGATCGTTGGCAAGCCGGATCAGAAGAAGGGAGTCGCCATACCACCGCCTCCGCCGCCAAGACAAAGGATGACTCTCGAGGAGCTCGAAGCAAAGGAGTACCCCTTCCCAGACTCGGAAGTCTCCTCCATGTTCGACCAGCTGCTGCAAGAGAAGATGATAGAGCTCCCTCCTTCAAAGAGGCCCGAGCAGATACATCGTGTCGACGACCCTCTCTTCTGCAAATACCACCGGGTGGTAAGTCATCCCATCGAAAGGTGCTTCGTCTTCAAGGAAAGAATCATGGCGCTCGCTAAACAAGGGAAGATAGAGATCGACTCCGGGGAGGTTGCTACGGCCAACATGACGTCCATCACCTTCGGCTCCTTCTCGCCGGTACTCGTTGCCGCTCGACGAAGCATGCCCAAATTGCGCCTCAATCGTCAAGCGTCAATCGCTAAGTCGACTTCCCAGCCGAAAATCTCGAAGCGACGTCAACGTACTCCTGCGTTCTCCGAGGAGGAAACACCGCTGCCCTGGGGGCAATCATCGCTCACGCCAGCACCTCTTCCAAGCAATGATACATCCCAACGAGCGCTCCAAAGGAGATACGAGCAAGGAGATCCGGAAGTCGGTCTGCTGGGCCAGCCTTCGGGGAAGTTCGACTATTACGTCCTCTACTCAAGGCCTCCTTCCGTTTCGATCAACGAAATCAAGCCCACCGGCTGGGAATCGGAAGACACGCCAGTAGAGCCTCGAGAAGAGCAAGTCCCTTCCAGCCAAGCTATGTCCCAACGCGCTCTTAGAGAAAGATACGAGCAGGGAGACCCAGAAGTCGGTCTGCTGGGCCAGCCATCAGGGAAGTTTGACTATTACGTCCTCTACTCAAGGCCTCCATCCGTTCCAATCGAAGAAATCAAGCCCACCGGCTGGGGATCGGAAGATGAGCAAGTAGAGCCTCCGGAAGAACAAGTGTCATCAAAGAAGCCAGTTGCTGCTGACGACCATCATCCTAGCGAAGGGGAATCCACCGACGAAGAAGCATGGGTCATGCTACCGCGGCGGCGAAAGCCTTGGCAAGAAAAGAAGCTCAAGCAAGACCGTGTGATGAGGGGATTCACCAAGCGGAAGACCTACAAGAAGAAAAGCAAGGCTCCGGGGAGGAAGGCGTTCAAAGTGCCGCCAGCAAGCCGAGACGATATCCTTCAGCAGACTCTTCCAGAGCCGACAACTTTACAAGAGTTCTTCTCGGATCACTTCCTCCCAGCGGACCAACACATCAAGGTATCTTGTTGCATGGTCGAAGTCCATGAGGCGTCGGAAGGAAATAATGAAAGCGAAACTCCTGAAGAAGGCGACTCCACCGATGAGGGAGACGATTCCGACAAAGGGGGCACAGCCTCTCACGACGAAGCAATACTGCACATGCCGCTCGTAGAAGCTTTGCATCTCCCGAAGAAGGCTCGCCTGGCAATGGCTGCGGCCTTGGCCGATCCGGATAGCTACAGCAGGAAGAGGAAGGACGACCAGAAGCGCAAAGCTGTAGCCTCGTGTGATGCGACGATAACCTTTTCAGATGAGGACCTGCAACTCGGGACGCGATTGCACAACCGGCCTCTTTACGTCTCGGGATACATCAAGGAGAAGCCAGCGAACCGAATCTTGTTGGACTGTGGCTCCGCCGTCAACATCATGCCTATCCAGACGATGCGGCAACTCGGCATCACCGACGACCAGCTCTCACCAAGTCAATTGGTCATTCAAGGCTTCAACCAGGGCGGACAGTCCACCGTCGGAATCATTCGTTTGAAACTTTCCATCGGCCCGCTGGATACAACGGTCCTCTTCCACATCATCGACTGCCAGACATCATATCGTCTCCTATTAGGAAGACCATGGCTGCACGAGAACGGCATCGTAGTATCCACCTGGCACCAGTGCCTCAAGTACTACGAAGAAGACGTGGAGAGGTGCATAGTTGCGGACGACAAGCCATTCAACGAGGCCGAGGCACACCTGGCCGACGCTAAGTTCTACCAAGCAAAGGGCCTGGTCGCGGAAGTTCTGCCAGCTAAAGCTCCTCGAGCCCAAAAGATTGAAGAAGTGAAGCAGGACAAGACTCCTCTTCCCGTAAATTCGGCGCCACCCTCTGACGAGGCAAGACTCAAGGTCCAAGGAACGCCGAAACCTAGGCAAAGGATGCGCATCAGCTTCGAGCCAAGAGCAATGCAACATACCCCTTTGCCAGTCCAAACGGCACCTATCCTGCGTCTCGCGCCGCAGTGGCTCCGTAAATCCGAGCGATCGCCTTCTACTCCGACGAGGAAGATGGCCCCGTCGTTATCTCAGGCCAACGTCATCACTCTACAAGAAATGACGGTGCCATTACCTAGCCTGACGCAAGCTCCGAACCCAAGTAGACCTGTCGAATCAGCAGACCTCGAGCAACTCGGATTCAAACCGGAAGGGAGTTGGGGGCAAAATGCTGCCAAGTTGCTGTTTAGAGCTGGCTACAACGAGGAAAGTGCCATGGGCACACTCCCACCAGCAGCAACTCCACATGGGATGACAAGAACTCAAGCTCGGCTGTTCCAAAACGGCGAGCAAATTCCCCCGAACCGCCGAGGCATCGGCTCCAGTCAAGCTCCGTTGGTTATCAGAACCGCAGCAAAGAAGACCTTCACCTCAAACTATATCGAGGCGAGGATGGTAGATGAAGCGGCCGAAGAATCGACAATCTCCGATGCACGCTCTACCTACCTCAGCCGTCCAGACAGCAGGAGAAGACGACAACGGGTTCGATGCCAAGCCTTGCTCCGGCAGCAAACCAGAGGTGGTAAAGACTGGTCGAACCGAAAACGCAAATCCGTATTCGAGAGGCTCGGGCCAGTCAAACAATCAAAGAAGAAGTCGGCGTTCGATCGTTTAGGGATCCCGATCGAGGACTTCGTTTCAACGCCCACCCACCCACCCATGGAGGCCGTCAATCATATCTCCATTACGGATCCCGACAACGGTGACACTTCTACTTCGGACGACGAATTGCAAGATGCCCCGTCGGTCCTCGCAGAAGGGGGGCAGTCCACCGTTGATGACTCAAAGAAAGGGGGCAGTCCAAGAAGACGACGACGACATACTTCTTCAGTGCCTAGGGCCAAATCCTTACTGTCTTGGGGGCAACCGTCTCTCATGCAAGCACTCCCTCTTCCAAACGAAGCTACGTCCCGGCACATGCTCAAAGCGAGAGACGAACAAAGAAGCCCCGAAGTCAACCTGCTAGGCCAACCATCAGGTAAGCTCGACTTCTATGTCCTCTACTCCATGCCTCCTTCGATTCCAAACAAAGATGAATCGGTACAGTCTCTAGAAGAGCAAGTCCTTCCGATCAAGGAAGAGCCTTCAGTCGCAACACCAGTTCTTCACCTTGGCGAGGAAGATCTTAACACATGGGCTATGGCGCCTCGAAGGAGAAGGCCACGACGATCAAGCTACAGGATAGCACGCCTAGCTAACCATGAGAAAGATCGGGCGACAAGAAAACTCCTCAGAAGAAAGTCCTTCAAGGAAAAGAATGAAGCTCCAGGAAGAAAGACGTCCAAAGTACCACCAGCAAATCTGAAAAATCTCCTCCAGCAAAGCTTTCTAGAGCCAGTGACACTCCAGAAGTTCTTTCCTATTTGCTTCCTTGAAGCTGGTCAAAACTTCAAGATCTCCTGCTGCATAATGGAAGTTCACCAAGTGCTCCGGAAAGACGATGAAGAAAGCAGCATTAACATCGAAAGCATGGGGAGAAGCATCGCCGCCAACGGCAAGCTGTTCAACAAGGCTAAAGCACACCTTGCTGATGCCAAGTTTTACGAGGCCAAAGACTTCGTTGCAGAAGCTCCTCCAGCAAAAGCTCCACAAGTCCAGGAAGTCAAAACAGCTGCGATGGACAAAAGCTCTCCACTTGCAAAACTAGTGACATCCTCCATCCAGACAGCGCACAAAGACAAAGAAGCGCCAGCACCAAGACGGAAAATTCACATCAACTTCAAATCAAGCTCGATGCGATGCATTCCGTTGCCTGCTCAAGTTGCTTCAGTCCTGCGGCTCGTACCTCAATGGCTTCACAAACCAGGACGATCGCCTTCCCCTCCAGCAAAGGAACCAGCGTTATCATTCTTCGGGGCCAACTTCAGCACGTTGCAAGAGATGACACTACCGTTACGTGGTCTGTTGCACATCTCGAGCTCAACCGAGTCTTCCGAGCGCACCAGCTCTGAGCAACTTGCAATCAAGTCAGAAAACACTCGGGGGCAAAACTCCACCGAGTCAATGTTCAAATCCAGCCGCAGCAAAGAAAGCATGGCACACATGGGATCACTACCCTCAGCTGCAATACCACATCGCCTGACAAAGACTCAAGCTCGTCTCTGCAAAAGCGGCGAACAAATCCTTCCAAATTGCCGGGGCATCGACTCCAGTCAAACTCCAGTCAAGAAGATCTTCACTTCCAACTATATTGAAGCGAAGAGGGCAGGCAACAACCGCGAACCAGCGGCGACTTTGCCTACCAGCTGCAAGTCCCTCAAAAGGTACTTTGCTTAGCGCAAGGTTACCCCCCTTGCCCAAAAAAAAAAAAAAAAAAAAAAAAAAAAAAAAAAAAAAAAGGGGAATAAACGAACTACGTGCGACTTGATCCCTCTCAATAGGGTACGTAGGCAGCCTACAAAGGTTCAGTCCAGACAAAAAAAGAAACATCCCTAGCATCGTCCCAGAAGACCAGCCCAGAAAAGAACAAGTGCAAATCCACAAGTCCAGTCAGCAAACCAAAGGATGACAGGAAAGTCAAAGTTCTTGAGGCATTGAAGCAGCTCACCTCCCGCGGCCTACACGCGCTGCGACTCCAGGGGTAGAGAAGCCGTCAACGTCCGACGCGTCGCCGGCTATGCACGCTGCTTCGCATGGTCCGCTCCGAAAGCCTTCTTTATCGCTCCACCGGCTCCCGGCAATTCGTCAGCTCTTCACGCTGCTTCGCAAACTCTACTCCAAACATTTTCTTGGTTGCTCGAGCTTTCCCCAAATGGAACTCCAGCTTCTAAAGCGATGCACGAGTAGCAAGTCAAAGTCTCGGAGGCGCTGAAGCAGCTCGCCTCCCGCGGCCTACACGTGCTGCAACTCCCAGGATAGAGAAGTCGTGAACTTCTGACGCATCGCCAGCTATGCACACCACTTCGCATAGTCCGCCTTGGAAGCCTTCTCGATTGCTCCACCAGCTCTCGGCACTTCATCAGCTCTTCACGCCGCTTCGCAAGCTCCGCTCTAGACGTCTTTTCGGTCGCTCGAGCTTTCCCCAAAAGGAACTCCAGCTTCTAACGCGACGCACGAGTATGGCAAGTCGAAGTCCTTAAGGCGCCAAAGTGGCTCGCTCCCAACAGCTTACACGCGCTGCAATTCCAGGGGTAGGGAAGCAGTCAACTCTCGATGCGTCGCCAGCTTTTCGCTGCTTCACAAACTCTGCTCCAGAAGTCTTCTTGGTCGCTCGGGCATTCCCCAGCTTCTGAAGCGATGCTTGACGTCTCTCCCCCTCAGTCGCAGCTAAGCCCAAGGAAGCGTCCTCCAACGAAGACCGTCGTAAGCAATGAAGCTCGCCACTCTCCGAAGAAGGTGCGCATCTGCTCCGCAGAAAAAGAGTCGGTGCCTTGAAATCCACCGGGCTCATGCAAAAGCTCAGGCCCACCTGAAGGATGGAAACTGCCACTAAAGTCAAAAGCAGCAACCCGAAGAATGGCGGACGCATAAACAACAACCGCAGCCTTCGTGACCTCCACAAAGCCAAAAGAACCACTGGTGCTGTCATCAAGGTCAAGATCGACAAGCAAAAGACAACCAAAGCAGTCTACTCCTTGTTGATGCTCGTGGCCTCGTCATCCTCTTCAGAACACCCATCTCGGTGTCCTTCAAGCTGACATTGCTACCAGAAAGGTGCAACCTCGCTAGTAACGCTAAACCCGCGGTTGGCCTCATCAATAGTCTAGCCAGCCTTCGGAAGGTACTCAGGGGGACGAATCTTGCAAGGATATGAAAAGTGCAAGACCGATCGAGAGGTAAAGTCAATTCCGAAAAAAAAAAAAAAAAAAAAAAAAAAAAAAAAGGAGCAACCTTCCCTGGCCTTCAACGTCTCCGACTCATCCTCGCACCAGGCGATCGCCACCACACTCGGCTTCGTCTTTTCGCCATGCCGGTGTCATTATGCTCCCGCACCAAGAAAATGATAACACTCCGCTGAAGAATCTTTCGACTCCAAGCCGCCGAAGAATGCTTCGCCGCCAAGACTGAAGCTTTAGTCTTCGTGAGCCGACGGAAGCCTTCGTCTTCAAGCTCCGCGCACCATCGCCGCCGCCGCCGACGAAAGAGGCGACACCGGGAAGATGGAGCAAGTCTCGTGCAACCCCAGGCAGCACTCTTCCGCCAACGGTCTCCAAGCATCGAAGAAGCCTTCGTCTCTAAGCCGACGGAAGCCTTCGTCTTCAAGCTCCGCGCACCTTCGCCGCCGCCGTCGACGAAAGAGGCGACACCGGGAAGACGGAGCAAGTCTCGTGCAACCCCAGGCAGCACTCTTCCGCCGACGGTCTCCGAGCATCAAAGAAACCTTCGTCTCCAAGCCGACGGAGGCCTTCGTCTTCAAGCGACGCGCACCATCGCCGCCGCCGTCGACGAAAGAGGCGACACCGGGAAGACGGAACAAGTCTCGTGCAACCCCAGGCAGCACTCTTCCGCCAACGGTCTCCAAGCATCGAAGAAGCCTTCGTCTCTAAGCCGACGGAAGCCTTCGTCTTCAAGCTCCGCGCACCTTCGCCGCCGCCGTCGACGAAAGAGGCGACACCGGGAAGACGGAGCAAGTCTCGTGCAACCCCAGGCAGCACTCTTCCGCCGACGGTCTCCGAGCATCGAAGAAACCTTCGTCTCCAAGCCGACGGAGGCCTTCGTCTTCAAGCGACGCGCACCATCGCCGCCGCCGTCGACGAAAGAGGCGACACCGGGAAGACGGAGCAAGTCTCGTGCAACCCCAGGCAGCACTCTTCCGCCCCCGGCCTCCAAGCCCGACACCGCCTTGTCGATCGAGGCACCCCTGCGCCGCACGGTGTCCGCACACCATCTGCGCCACCTGAAGCCTGGCCACCTCCCGGCCAACCCGGAGACGCCGCCGTTACCACCGCGTCCCTTCTCCAACACGATCGGGGCCCGCCTGACTCGGAGTCGCACCGCCATTGCCACCGCGTTCCACCTCCGACCCGATCGGGGCCCGCCCGACTCAGCGTCGCACCGGCGACCGCCATCGTTGCTTCTGCGACCGCGCCGGGCCTCCGTGCCGCTCGCTCCCGGCCCCCGCGCCGCGCATACTGCAGCCAGCGCTGTGGGCCGTCGCCGCCGCTACCTGCTCCGACAGCCGCGCCGCCTGCCGCCTTCGCGGACCAGAAGAGCGAAAAAAAAAAAAAAAAGGCCCGCAGCCCTCTTCCCATCTGAGGCCGCACAAAGAAGGGGGGGGCCCGCAGCCCCCTCCCCCCAATCAATGATCGACAGCAAAGACAAGGGAGGGGGACCCGCAGCCCCCCTCCTTCTTCTCCGACGTAACCGGGAAGGGGGGGAGCGTCTCGGACCCCACGCGCTGCCTCCAACGCGCACCCGCGCGCCGCCTCCGCCCGCGCAGTCACCCGCCGGCGCCGCCCTGCACGCTGCGCGCTGCCGCTGCTACGTCCGCAGCCCCCGGCACCGCACGCCGCCTGTGCGCGCGCCGCCGCTGTGCCCAGGCCTCCTGCACGCCGCGCGCCCGCGGGCCGCTCACCGCAGGCCCCGCGCCCGGCCGCCGCCGGGCCGTCGCAGCCCGGCCTCCGCTGCCACCTGCGCCGGCCCCGAGCGCGACTCGCGTCCGCCGCCCGTCCTCCGCTGCCGCCTGCACCCCCGCGCGCCGCCGTCACAGCCCGCACCTGGCCGTCGAACCCGCCACCTGCACCCCGGCCTCCGCGCGCGCCCGCCCGGACCATCGCGCTGCAGCCTCCGCGTACCAGAACCAGAAGAAGAAGAAAGAAAGAAAGAAAAGAAAGAAAAAGAAAAGGAAGGAAGAGAAAAGGAAAGAAAAAAAAAAGGAAGGGAAAGAAAAGAAGGAAAGAAAAGAAAAAGAAAAAAAAAAGAAAGAAAAGAAAAGGAAAGAAAAGAAAAAGAAAAAAAAAAAGGGAAAGGAAAGAGAAAAAAAAAAAAAAAAAGGGGTTAGAGTCGCCATACCTGACCCGCGATGACTCCACCTCCTCTCTTTGCGCCGTCGTCACCGCTTTCGGCCACGACGACTCCGTCTCCTTCTCTCGTTACGCCTGCATCATCGACCTCGGCTGCGACGACCGGCCTCGCCCTTGCACTTCCACACCGAAGAAGGGGCAATAGTCCTCCGCCGAGATGCACCGTGGCCGTCCTCGCACTCCAGCCGCCGCAGCCCTGGCCGACCCTGCCACTGCCGCTGCAGCTCCCGTGGTTCAAAAAAAAAAAAAAAAAAAAAAAAAAAAAAAAAAAAAAAAAAAAAAAAAAAAGACGAAAGAGGCAACACCGGGAAGACGGAGCTAGTCGCGTGCAGCCCCAGGCAGCTCTCTTCCGACAGCGGTCTCCAGAAGCCGGCAGAACCTTCGCAAAGAAGCACAACGGCGAATGAAGGGGGGTAGGGGTCCTTAAATAGACCTCCAACCCCGCCCACAAAAGGAATCAAGGACAAGCGCTCTACGATTCCTACGTGTCCAAACCCGACACGCTCTCACCGACGCACTCGTCCTTGAGGGGGCATTTGTAGACACACGAATTTCGTCGGACCCGAACCCGACTTACGTGTGCCGACGCGGATGCAAACCCGACACGCGGACCCAACTCGCTCGCGCCGACGTGGATGCAAACCCGACACGCGGACCCGACTCGCGCACGCCAACACGGACTCGGACCCCGCCCCAAGAGGGGCCGGCCCCTACTAGGGTCCGAACCCTATAGGGCCGGCCCTAGTGGGGACCGAACCCCATGGAGGGGCCGGCCGGCCCTGCAAGGAAAGGGAAGAAAAAAGAAAGAAAAGAAAAAAAGAAAGAAAAGAAAAAGGAAAGAAAAGAAAGGAAAGAAAAGAAAAAGGAAAGAAAAGAAAAGGAAAGAAAAGAAAGAAAAGGAAAAAATACCGCCATGCGCGGGGGGAGGTAGCGTATGACGTCTGCACACACGCGGATCTGCGCCGATCCCTCGATCCGACGCACAAGACGAAGCGCCCGATCGCCATCGATTTCGTGCGCAAAATCCAGCCATAATTGCACCCGCCAGAAAAGGAAAACAACTAAATATTATTCCCTTCATCAATGGATGAATAAAATCCGGGTAATTATGAGAGAGATACAAAAGGGATTTAAAATTAAAAAGTTCCCATATCTCTCTCCCCACCTCTTTGCCTATAAATAGAGGGGGTGGGGGAAGGAAAAAATGGTTGGAAAGTTGAAGACAAAGCGCCAGAGCTCTGCAGAAGAGAGCACGCTTCTTCATCGACCCGAGGCTTCACGAGGCACAGTCAAGCCTGTCCCGAGGGATCGGCTTACTGAAAGTCCTCATCAATGTGAAGGCCCTTGCACACGAGGATCATCCCTTCGACTCCGTGCACGAAGAAGAAAGCTCGGAGAAGAAGAACCCTTCGACTCCGAAGACGCCAGAAGCAAAGGCCGGAGAAGAAGAGGAGCGGCACTACCCCGTCGTCTCCAACAAGCTTCAACTCCGATCAAGCCCAAAAGCCCGGAGAAGAAGAGGAGCGGCACTACCCCGTCGTCTCCAACAAGCTTCGACTCCGATCAAGCCCAAAAGCCCGGAGAAGAAGAGGAGCGGCACTACCCCGTCGTCTCCAACAAGCTTCGACTCTGATCAAGCCCAAAAGCCCGGAGAAGAAGAGGAGCGGCACTACCCCGTCGTCTCCAACAAGCTTCGACTCCGATCAAGCCCAAAAGCCCGGAGAAGAAGAGGAGCGGCACTACCCCGTCGTCTCCAACAAGCTTCGACTCCGATCAAGCCCAAAAGCCCGGAGAAGAAGAGGAGCGGCACTACCCCGTCGTCTCCAACAAGCTTCGACTCCGATCAAGCCCAAAAGCCCGGAGAAGAAGAGGAGCGGCACTACCCCGTCGTCTCCAACAAGCCTTCGACTCCGATCAAGCCCAAAAGCCCGGAGAAGAAGAGAAGCGGCGCTACACCCGTCGTCGTCTCCAACAAGCTTCGACTCCGATCAAGCCCAAAAGCCCGGAGAAGAAGAGGAGCGGCACTACCCCGTCGTCTCCAACAAGCTTCGACTCCGATCAAGCCCAAAAGCCCGGAGAAGAAGAGGAGCGGCACTACCCCGTCGTCTCCAACAAGTCCTCGATCCCGATCAAGCCCCAAAGCCCGGAGGAGAGAAGCGAAGCGTCATCACCACGTCGTCTTCGACAAACATCTGCACCATCCACGAAGAAGAAAAGCTGGAACAGATCATCTGAAGCGTCACTACCCCGTCGTCTTCATCAACAAAAGCCGACGCTACAACCGTCGCACGGAGATCGGTGCTACCCCCACCATCTTCGAAAGCATTCTTCGACCCCGATCACGCCAAAGAAGCCCGGAGAAGAAGAGAAGTCCCGTTGACACGCAAACCGTCGAAGCACCGGAGAAGTAGCCCACGTCGTTCAAAGAAGAAGATCGAGTAAACGCCAAAGCTAAAGCAACGCAAGAAGCCAAAGCAAAGCCCCAGTAAAGCCCGCGCCAAAGCAACGCAAGTGCCAAAGCCAAGCGACTACGCCGGCCACGAGCAAAAGCACCGCACGTTCTAGCCGATACGACGCGAAGTCCGGAAGAACGAAAGCATCGCAAGTCTCTCCCAGCTACGTCCAAGTGCAAGCGCCGAAGCAAAGCAAAAGCCAGAGCCACGCCGGAGCAAAGCCAAAGCCAAAAAGCCAAAGCCAAAGCCAACGCTAAAAGCTAGATCGACGCCGCGAACCGACGATCAAGGACGCCGAGGTCAAGCAAGGAACGAGGAAGATGCGAAGACCGAGGAACGAAGCCGAAAACCCCCTAGCCGAGAAAGCGCGAAGCACGGAAGGGACAAAGCAACGGTGGACATTCCTTAGCCTCTCCAAAACCCTCTCCCTGTAAAACCCCTGTCCTGGGCAGCCCCTTCAGCGCTCTCGCACGAACACCACGTGGAGACGCGGATCAAAGGGATCCCCCAGAAGATCTTTCCCACAATCCCCTGATCAAAACTCGCCGCAACCCGGACTCGCTACACCCGAGCAACCCGGGTCCCGGCCACAATTGTAATCTCGTTTTGTGCAATAAAGCCGACCCGTACCTTTTTTGCGCATACAGACATATTGTTCATTGATCCGCATATACATAGATACAACCCTTAGAGAGGGAATGAGCAGCATTGTGAAGGGTACTAATACCATCTCATGGGTTCTCAAATAGTATCTTCTCCTCTTCAACTGCAGTTTTGCCGCCACCTACTGAAACCCAGGTCTCTGATATCCTTGCGACCCTCCCATCCAGGATTTCAACCAAGGTGAAAGCTCGCAAGGTACCAACCTCGGATCCCAGATTCTGAAGTTTGTTCCGGTCTCCAGAGCTGCTTCCAAAAACAACGAGAGGGATGGGAGATGCAGTGCTGATTTTCAAGTCAACGATAGCTCGAGCAAGATCTGCATGAGTCGTTTTGAGCTTAGGATCACATCATCATCATCACCATCAAAGATGGGGTACCCTATAAGGACGATTGATAGGAATTTCCGCATGGCTGTCAACCTAGCATCAACCCTCTAAGATTGGTCTCAAACAGGCTAACAAGAGCACTTGCCAAGAGATCAAGAAGCATGCCAAGAAGCCTAAAAGGCCAGTTGGTGGGTAGGGAGACGTAACTTGTTGGTTACACAGTTTAACCTCATGCCACAAAGTTAGACACGCATCATCCAAAACCCAAGATAGCGGTTTTAGAATTTGTTGATTTTTTTGTAAGGATGATCAACTACCCTTAGATAGCCCATCCATAAAAAATCAGCACATTCTAAACCCTTTAGGTGCATCAAATCTAAAGAGCTTTATCGACCGTTCATTTTAACCGTTAAATTGAAGGGAATATTTGATTAGTCTATAGGTTTTAGAATGTGCTGATTTTTTGCTGATGTGCTATCTAAGGCAAGGTTATAATCCTCACAAAAAATCAATAAATTTTGAAACCTCTATCTAGGATTTTGGAGATGCGTGTCTAACTCTGTGGCAAAATAGCGTGTATCTGGATCCCGACCATCAGACGGTTATAGTGCGGTGTCGCACTTACCACATACCGCATTATATATATATATATATATATATATATATATATATTTATAGAGAGAGAGAGAGAGAAATGCTATAATGCGGCATGCGGTAAGTGTGGCACTTCACCGCAGCCGTCTGATGCATCATTGCGTGCATGCGATGCATGCAGCGCGTGCAACAGACGGCTGCGGTGCGGTGCCGCACGTACCGCATACCGCAGCATAGCATGCCCATATATATATATATATATATATATATATATATATATATATATATATATATATATATATATATATATATATATATATATATATATAGAGAGAGAGAGAGAGAGAGATAGAGAGAGAGAGAGAAATGCTATAATGCGGCATGTGGTAAGTGCGGCACTGTACCGCAGCCGTCTGATGCACTGCTGCGTGCATGTGATACGTGCGGCATGCTGTCACGCCCCAGAAATCTGAATACCGATCCCTGGGGTGTGAGGTGAGTAAGGATGAGATTTTGGGTCTGGTCAATTATTTACACCAATTTGGGTTCTTATAAGGCTTCTTCTACGCTCTCTAATATAGAAAACAAGAAGGGAGAAACAAAAGGGGAATCTTTTAAATTTGATTTTTCGAAAATGTTTTTATTAAAAAGCAAAGAAAGAGAAATTATCAACAGAGAGAAGATATTATCTAGTCAAGCTCAATATTCAAAAGTCATATCCTCTCAGTATGAGTGACTTGTCGGTGCCACTACATGCTAACAAGAGTCTATCTGAGGGAGCACGAGGCTCAAGCCTCCTACGGCTAGCCAAGTAGTCTCACCCACTCCCTAACATTCAGGTGCACCAGTCTAGAGTTCCTATCTACAGGGTTAATCAATTTAGTCATTTATATGTACTTATATTCTAATCATGATCTATCATAGGCTTGGGGCCTTGAGGAGAGGCCCACCTAAAAGAATTCAGCTGGAACCATTGCAACTATAACCATAGAATACTAACTAATAAAAACTCTTATTCCAACACAATTACAATGTCTGAAGAGAAAAGACTACAAGACTAACGTACTAAGCAGAAAGGTAAAGCTACAGCTCTAGCTCCACCTCTAGACCCCTACTGCTACTGCTGAGCCTCCGGACCTGCAACTGAGCCTACTCGTGGGAAAGAGTAGCCCCCAATGGGAAATTAGGAGATTAGCCAAATTAATGGCCAGTGACATCCTAATAGTCTTTAATAATATAAGACGACCAATCGTAATAAATAAGATATAATCTAGCAGTTCTAGTATGATCAATGTTTGTAGAATGGTACCTAAACATATCAGTAGTCTATATTCACATGCAATTCCTACTGTCACTAGATTATCTATCATAAAGTTCATTCAATGTTTTACAGTATTAAAGAATAAATTAAACAAGACATTCATCTAAAGTCACGTGGTCATCATGTAAACAGTCATACAATTCTAAATTCACAAACAGATAAACACACTTTATCAAAATGTGAACCCGAGATATTTTGTTCATCCTGCCCCCCGGTCGGGCATTACTATAGGGCCTTTTATTTTGATGTAGAGGGCCAACTCTCTCGCCGTGCATCCACCAACACCATGCACTAGTCACCCAGATGATCATAAGGGGTTTCCCGTCTTTCATGGTGGAGCTCTACCGCCCAACTTGCTTTACTATGGGGACTTCAACTCCCCGGGACAGGGTTGCTAGGCCAATCCCTACTTGAGGGCACCTCCTATTGGCTTTACCACAACCCTTGCCCGTGACCCCTAACCTACTTAACTTCGGTTGTACGCGCAGGGCGGTTCACGGCCCTTGCGCGCACGGGGTCCCTACCCTAAAACCAGGTAGATTCGTTTATAACATCTTTCAATACATACACTGAAGCTACAAAAAGTCTATTTAATGCTTAACAATTTCTAACAATTTACCCCTGGTCCCGTACTCCTCTCGCAACCCATGCGACATAATAAATAAATAAAGTAAGACACCCATCCCGGTGACCCGTGTGCTAGAGTTGTCATACTCCTCTGAAGAAGGTGGGCCCCAATAATTATTAGTTATTTAATTTATTGTTTAATTTAAGAGAATCCTAATTACGGTGTCTATACAATCAAAAACAGTCATTACTATTATTATTTTATTAATATTTTAAGAATGCAACGCCGGACTCGGGACTCCGCATGCAAGGCGGGGTTCACTTGACCACATGCGACGATGCCCGGTGGGACTCGCATGCAGTGTCATGGACACCTACCCTTAGTCATTCTCATTTCCCACTATTAAAGACCACGCAAGGGTAGTAGATGTCACTTGGTTGTCGATCGTATACGACTCCGGCTTGCTAGTTGCTTCTGATCAATCTCCGCTGGATCACCACGATCAATGTCTGATAATAACCACAGCTCTGTATCACAACTCTATCGATTAAAATAAAAGAATCTACGATGAGGGTTCTATACCAAGGATAGTCGGGCACCCTCGATAGGGGACCACTATTGAGTTGACAACACGCAAATCCGTGCAACTGAAGAACTCAAACCTAAACAATACTATGTCAATCAAGTAATTAGAAGCTAAACCTACTCATCGAATCGGGCTCGAAGAACCCTTTCCGATGGTTCCAGTTTTGCTGGAATCCGACTTCGGTCGGATGGTTTCGGGTTGAACCACACAGAACTGGTGAAACCAGTCGCATGAATGGGTCACTAGGGTAGAAGGGGTTATAGGGTTATCTTCTAGGTATAATAGGTGGGACTCAATATTCTGAGCACGATGCCGCTGGTTTTGTCCGAATCCGAGTTCAGACGATAAAACGACGGTCAAACCACGATGCCACGATAAGATCGGGCCCAAGGATAAAACAGGGTATTAAACAATATAATTATAATGCGAAACTATGACCAATAGGTAGGAAGTTCTGATCCAGTCGAAATGGCGCTGGTTTCGTCAAATTTCGAGTTCGGACGGAGAAATGGCAGTCGAACCAAAATTGACTGGTTCACGGGTCTGGTTCAGGTGAACCAGACCGGTTCACTGTGTTGGTCGGGTCAGGTCTGCAGTAGGTCTGTCGGGTCGGGTTTAGGGTTAAGCGGGTTGGGTCTGGGGTTAAGCTTCTAAACAACCTGGGGCAGACCCGTTATTTACGGCTCTGCCCCCGACCTTCTTCTCCATGAGAGTCAGCCGAGGTGTTGGTTCTTGCGCGATGGCGGCCGTAGGGAGGGGCGGCTTGGAGCGCTGGCGAGAGCTCGGCCGACCTCTCCTGCACCACCACCACAGAGGAGGCACGGGGGGGGAGGCGTCCGGAGCGGCCGTCGGTGCCCGAGAGCTCGGCCGGAGGGGGGTCGTGTGGGGTCTGCGGCCGGTGGTGGTGCGCCGGCGATCATCGGAAGGGGTTCAGGTGCGGCGGCGGAGTCCGCTCGTGTGGGCCGCAGCAAGGGGGGAGGAAGGGGGTCGCAGAGGAGGATGGAAAGAGGAGGGTGGCTGACTTGGGGGTGCCGGCACGCTCCCCGATGCTCCGACGAGGGGTGGGTCGGAATGCTTGATCCTCTCCCTTGATCTCTTCTCCTTCTCCCTCTCTGCCTCTCGTTCTCTCTCTCTCTCTCTGCATCCTGTTCTCTCTCTCTCTCTCTCTCTGCGTCCTGTTCTCTCTCTCTCTCTCTCTCTCTCTCTCTCTCTCTCTCTCTTTCTCTCTATCTCGTTCTCTCTCGTTCTTTCTCTTTATATATATGTATATATATATCTCTCTAGGTCGGTAAGGAGATGGAGTGGGGGGATAGGGTCGGTTAAGGCCTTCCGAATAAAGGGGAGGAGAATATTATGGAGGAAAGATTCAGCTCCATCCTCTCGAATCAAGCCCGATCCTCCCATCCGAATTTTAGATTTTAAACAGCTAGGGAAGGAGGTCAAGAGAGCTTAAACTATGTTAGGAGACCGGGAGGTAGGGTCCAGGGCTGCTCGAGCTCGGTTCCGAGCCCTGAACTGGGCTCGGTTGGAATCTGGGTGCGATTCGTCCACTAACCGAGTTAAAAAGAATAATCACCCGTAACTATCAAATTGGAAGTCGGAATAGAGCTTGAGAGGATTTGTTGGAAAGGTCTCATTAACGCGAATGCGTCAACGCTTGGTAAATAATTTTCTGACCTCTGGATCTCTTGAAAAGAAGGAAATACTCCAAAATTTAAAATATCAATAACTATTCACCCAGGTGTCAGATCGACCCTAACTCAGGCTCATTGGAAGGCTCTCTCGGAGCCTCATCTAACTTATCCTGTTTTGTTACGATCCAATCACCTGATCTCTTGTGAAAAATAAAACGACTACAACTATCGACCAATTATCACTTTTGTACGGTTTATCTGTTGGACTGCTGAAACTGACTGCGCATACACCTAATCATTGCACAGAACACACCATCGTGACATGCTCGAAGTTACGGAGAATATGAACGCAAAACATCCCATAGGTTTCCGATCCATTTATTTGAAAAAAGCTGTAAAAAGACGAAACTAGCCATGGAGGATTTCTATTATTCTCAAATCTAATACCACAGGTGTTACAACCTACACACCTTAAAGAAATTTTTGTCCCGAAAATTCAACTACAAAAACCATATGTACGAGTCCACTCATCTCTACTACCAAACAAGAACATTATAGCAATGAAAAGTTAACTATAACAAGCGCCAACATCCTCACTAACACTGCCAACAAGAAAGTCAAGTCACTACACCAAATCTTACTAAAAGAAAACCCTGACCCTCTACTACTCACAATTCTACTATCTACTAACCTAAACATTATACGAATCGAGTCTCGTAATTATTAGGATAGAAATGAACCTCCAAATTCTCGCATCGATCGTGAATACGAGTTTTGGTTTCCATTTCCCATTCTAAGCATTACGGATTATACCATAATCATGAGTTTTGATCATTAACCCTGCCTAGATAAAGGGCATCCCCCTTATTAGTACTACCGAGGGGTGTCCCCCTCGGTAAGGTAACTACCAAAACTCATAGATTCAGAAACTTAAAATGCACTCAATTGTCAGTGCCGATATAAAAGTGTTGGAAATAAATCCATGGTAGAGGCCCGCAGCGGAAGCAAAGAATAGGTCCGAGGACCGAGAGCGGTGTGCGTTACATATCAAAAATTTCATCGAAACGATCTACATATGCGTGTATGAAACTAGCATGGCAACTACTCGAACCCCTAACGATGATCTAACGCAAAAGAACAATCTAGCATGAATGCATGTTCTAATTATGTTAGATCTACTTGTTAGAGATCATACCTGCGTGCGGAATTTTTCACCGCGACAAATTTCTTCTTTGTCGATGGAGACGGGCTACGGATCTGCTCGACATAGCTTCGGTATGACGGCCATAACTTTCTGTTCCAAACTCCGATTGGGCTGAAATTTGGACTGCAGGTAGACAACTTCGAGACGCAACTTTTCCAACAAGTTTCACGTCGTTTGGATTTCTGTAGCTCCCGTAATCGCAGAAACAATATTGATTTTCTGTGCAGATTCTGGACAGCAAAAGGTTGCGGGAGACTTCTTCTAGTTCACCCGATCTCACACGATGCACGGCACCTCGTCGATGGATCTCTGAGTGCCTCCATACGACGAGCCTTCTCCTTCTACGAAACACCATGCAAGGAAAACGAGTCGTCATCCAATGGCGCAAGTGAGGGAGAGAGAGACGAGAGAGGAGATGCGAAGAGAGAAGAGGGGCTTCGGTTTCCCCATGGCTTGCATAGCCGGCCCTAGGGCTTGCCCATGCTACTAATTTCGTGCACCCTCTCTCTCCTTCTCATATATATAGCCGGCCTATCCATATGGATAAGGACAGTATGGATAAGGATGATTGATTCAAACCTTATCCCTATATATGTCTTCTCTATCTTTATCATTTCCTTGTTTTCGAAAACGGTCAAAACCAGCCCGTTTTCTGCGCCTCATAACCGGCCCCTTCATCGGAGGCAACAACCTCCCGAAACTAATGGGGCCGGCCTTGACCAGTCTCTCAACACTTAGGGCCGGCCCCCTTAGTGCATAGTGGCGCATGGTATGACCAAAACGCCTGCCACTAGTTGGCCGTTCCTCGTGTACGAGACTTTGCAAGGCACACATAAGTGAAGTGCACCAGTGATTTCACTATTCTCTGAGGTTCCCGTAGGGTGCCCCTAGTGAAGTCAACTAGTCAACTCGCAATATGTCCCGGTGCATCGCACCCATGTGGCAAAGTCCACTTATGGCAAGGAATTGCTACATGCGTCTCTGCACTAACCTAGGGTTTCCCCTTAGTGCACACACGTAGCTACGCATCTACCGTGCACTAGTGCGAAGCACTCACGGAGCGCATGCTTGGACTTCTCGCTTCCTCTAACTACGTTCTGTGTTTCGAGGAGATGGTATAAGAACCGTACATAATGTCGATAAGGTGGAACCTTCAGGGACCAGGGTTCATGGCTTCCAACTCAGACTCGATCGACACACTACCCGAGTGTACCATCGATCCTCTGAGTCCGAGTTAACCTGCGTAGCCACCCAGAGTGCGACGCAGGCTGCACTCCAATCCCCTCGGACTTACTATGTTCTCCCACATACCCTTGCTCTCCGCTTAGTATGGTAAACTCGCTGTCCCTCCACTGGTGCCATGACGCAACTCGAGCGGTGGAGAATACCATCAGACTCGAGTGCTCATATGACTCGGTTCCTTCCAGGTTGACCACATACATCGTATCTTCGATTACTCTTTCGAGCAACCGGATCCGTCACCAGTCCAACTGATGACCACCTGGCCAGGGTTTAATACGACGTAGGTCAAACCAAGGAACGCACCTCCCGTTAGGGGTGTGGATAGCCTGCAGGAGTGACATACTGATGCAACGCTAGCCAGGTAACCCAGTACACCGTGGTTTTGGATCACTGCATCCGGATCCTCACACATTGGTGTGCCAAAGCACCACACAACTGGTTAGTCCACCAGACATGGTTCCTCAGGGTTTAGGACCGTTTTACCCTAAGCAGAAACACGGTTTAGTGCACCGATGTCTGCTCATCGATCTGTGCACCGTGTTGGTTCCGTTCGGCCACAGACACTGTGCCTGGTAATGATCGTGGTGGAGACACCCACGCTCTGTCATCCCAATAGCTTATCCTGATAGGGCGACCAACCCTAATCAGAGCTGCGAACGTATTTAGGTTACATAGGACCAGTCCCTTGAGTCTCCCACTCAAGAGGATTACCATGTAGCCATGGCTCTCTGTTCTGTAATCAGAACACGTACTAAGGTACGTACCTAGATGCAATCTTATAATATCAACCATACATAGCTAAACTATAGGTTTTACGAGCTGTAGACCTCACCAATTCTAACAATCTCCCACTAGGTCTAACGAGGAATAACGGTGTTGAGCTCTATAGCTTCTACATGCTGCCCAAAAGCCTTTGCAGGAATTCCTTAAAGGAATTGGCAACATTGTCTGTAGATTCCACCTCAGTACCGCTACTTGCCTTTCCTCCTATAACTGTCAGATCAAGTGGAGTTTGTACTTGATGGGTTTCCCCTCACGGCGGTGCCTAGTCTCCTTGGACCTTGCTTTACCGCTCTTCTGTTAAAACAACAGATAACTGAGCTTCTGGTACGCGTCCCAAGTTCTCTAAGAACTTCCTAAACCTTACCACCTGATATATTACCTAGCACGCAACAACGTGCTAAGCCTCTGTGGTAGAGTCTGTGATGCACTCTTGCTTCACACTCTACCATCTACCGTTTTTAATCCCAAGATAAAAATAATCCCTGAAATCGATTTTCTGGAACGTACATCTGACACCAAAGTCAGATCCTGTGTGTCCAATCGATATCAGAATCTGTGAAGTGCAAGCTAACTCACAATCCTTACTTAATGAGGATTTCTGAGTATACCCTTCACATCGGTCCAGAGATCTGGACCCGGGTTCAACTGAAACCGACCCATCATTCCTGCTACGCAATAGATATCTAGCCTCGTAAAACAAATCTGGCTAGAATCTTATCTTCATGCGTAGCCTGTGACAGCAAGAGAACCTTGCTCTGGTTATCTAGAGTTACCTTGATTCCCAGAGCATAACTCGCCTCACTAGGGTCTTTCACATCGAATTGTGATGACTACAAACCTTTACCGTAAACAATATTCCTACATCATTTTCAATCAGTAGAATATCGTTAACGTAAAGTACTAAATATACCCTTGTAGCTATTTCACCTTTCCTATACCATCTTGGTTTATCCTCATTCTGATCCAATCCGTATGAGCGGATTCCCTTGATCAAAATAGATATTCCAACCTGGATGCTTGCATCAGTCCATAAATGGACCGTTGCAACTTGCATTCCATATCTTCCTAACCTACTGACACAAAGCCTGAGGCTACATCATCCATATGTCCTTTTTCAAATTCCCGTTAGGGAATAACTGTCTTGACATCCATCAACCAGATCTCCCAACTATAATGGGCTGTGATGGATTAAGAGGATCCGTTATAGACTTAGGCATAGCTACCAGTGAGATGGTTTTGACATAGTCAATCCCTTCTCCTTTGGTAACTAATCTAGCTACTTAAGTCTTAATCGGGTGCTCTTCTAATGCACCTTCTACACCCTGAAGTGTGATAGTACTATAAGTGTCAAGACTATTCCAAGGGACATTGATGCAAATTTGCCTCCATGGTCTTTTGTCAGTCAGAGCTGTCGGAAGCTCCCACTACTTCTTCGTAGCTCTAGGGATCATCCTCCTGAAACTCTGGATTAACTATTAAAGTTTCTCCATAGTATCTTTCAGGAGCTCTGATAGTCCCACAACGACGAGGTGGTGGTGGTACAAAGGAAGCTCCCACTACTTCTTCGTAGCTCTAGGGATCATCCTCCTGAAACTCTGGATTAACTATCAAAGTTTCTCCATAGCATCTTTCAGGAGCTCTGATGGTCCCACAACGACGAAGTGGTGGTGGTACAAAAGTGAATTGTTTCTACAGTACCTGGTATACTAGTTTCTTGTATCATCTACTCCCACTACGTTTTCAGATGCGCACTCTCTACCAGTACCCAGTAGTTCACCCAGAACTACCTTACCGGTAAACTTATGGTCTATAATATAATCCTGGTCTAGGTAGATGGTATTCGTAGAAACGATTACCTTCCAAACCTCAAGATCATAGAACAGTCCACCTTATGCCTCCTAAGGGTAACCTACAAACAGATATACCTGGAACTACATCTCCATCTCATCCCTCTTGTCCTTTTGCACAAGTGCAGGACAACCCTATATCTCGAGACTCTATAGTGTCAGCTTTCGCTTAGACCATAGCTCTCTATAGGTCTGAGGCACTGATCTAGATGAGAGAGAGTTTCAGATATAAGCTACTGTTTTAAGGTACAACCCCACCAAAGGGTGGGTAGTACATTTGGCAATATTCATCAGACTACGGACCATGTCAAACAGGGTCCGATTCCTTCTCTCGGAGACTTTATTCTGACGTGTCATCCTTGGAGCATTTAACTGGGAGCTAATCCCATGCTCCATCAGGATCCTATGGAACCCATCCGATAGGTTTTTGTTTCCTCGATAAATCGAAGAGACTCCTATCGTCTGGACGCTCTTGGAACCATAGACGTCAAAATTAACTAACTCCCATACCTTCATGGCCCTTTTAGTTATTCTGTCTTCCAGATTACACTCATAGGTTAGAAGGATCTCCGATGATTCTGTGAACAGAAACTCAGCCTTCTTTTACCTCTGAATTTATCTGAGGAAGAATATCTAAATCAGAGGGGTCACAAATGGGATAGCTTCTCCAAAGGATTTAGATGAATTTCAATTAGACGCTGCAGCTGTCATAAAATCTATTTCCGAATTCAGATTAAATACAAAGAGATTTTTCTGATCTATTCCTCTAACTATGAAGCTATCAATTTAGTCTAGGATACACACCTACGGTGCTATCTAAAACTAAAAGGCTTCATTTACTAAGGAAGAAACAGAACTACATCTCTAAAAAACAAAATCTGTATTTCGGAAAAACTAAGACAATCATATCTAACAGCTTCCACAGCGGCTTATGACATCAGTACCTATGTTAGGATTACTTCACTATAAAGTAGCCTTCTGCTTTCCTTAAATCTCTGTAGACCCGAAGTCTACATTCTAAGAAGCATAAGAACTGCTACTAGATAGCGACTCAAATCCTAACATCTTGAGGCCATACTCAATCTTCAAATACCCCCTACACTCGCCAAAGCGGAAACACTTTCGTCCTTAGCGTTACCAGACTTAGGAGTCCACCCTAGTTTCTGCACTAGAATAGTTTTCGATCTCTTATAAGTTACTCCCTTAGGTTCTTCTAAAGAAGACCTAGGTTAAGCACTAAAGGCTTTGCCTTTAATCTTGATCTCATCCTTTGTCTCTTAGAAATCTCCTTAGAAGTTCTGCGTTTGTCATCTCTAGCTTGTTAAAGCTAAAGTCTCTGACAACGCCTTCGAGGTTCCAGACAAGGATGCAAGACAGACGTCTTCCACCACCTCATCATCTGGTACTATGTCTTTGGAATCTAGTTCGATCTGGAACTCAAGTATGTATTCCCGAACAAACATACCCTCAGACATCTCGGTACCGACAAGTATCTTGGTGGATAAGCGATGAGTCTATCGACTTCGCCTAGCAGACATCTTATGCAAGTAAAACTTTATTAGAGAAGACCCGGCATATCTCTGACTCGCTTCTAAAGAGTTGTCCGCAAGTCTGCTATAACATAGCACTTGCACATCTCCTTAGACTCTTGCTAGTCGTCATATGCCCTAGTTAGTGCCCTAGTGATATCTGGACCCGTTAGGTCTAGTACAGGGATATTTAGATTGGATGCCAATGTACGTTTACTACCCTAAGCATAAGCTAAAGATAGCGCTTCCGCTCTACGTAGCTAGAGACCCGATAACTGGTTCTCTTATGGGATAGCGGATAGGGGAACTATTTGGTTGAATGAAAATGAATGCAGGAAAACTTATTTTATGGATTTTGAAAATAAGCTAATTATATCCAAATATCAGCGCTACCCTCACAGCGAAGACACCTCTATGGATTAATTTAACCATGTATGTAAGATCTCGGAATAGGCTGCACCTGTCCGAGGGGGCAGTGTGCAGGTCATCCGCTTACATGGGTCTTTCCCTTGACCCTATCCAAATCTGCCAACTAAGGGCTTTGATGAACCATGGTTGTCTTTTGGCCAGTACCACGTGATCACCATTGTCTTCGCAACGAATACCTCACGTGTACTTCGGATGCTTAACCACGAGCCTAGGCAATTACGGAACGGAAGTTCTAACGGCCCCCACGAGGGTGAGTAAAAGCCTGAACCCTTGGCGCCGTAATCGCCATATCCCGAGGGAGATCACTAAGTAGCTTGGCATGGAAAAACACAGCTCTCACCCGAGGGGGTTGTTGAGTTATGCCCTCCCACCCGAGCACGAAGTGATTGGCCGTGGAGGCCAGAGGATCTCTAAAAGTCCTCTCTTGCATCCCTTATTAAATTTGAGGGTTATTTAATGCAAGTATGAGTGTATACTAAGGTCACGACAACCTATACACTAGACCCTGGTCATACCATGCTCCCACTAGCGTTTCAAGCCTTTCGCGAAGCATTAATCGATCTCGGAATATCATAGTCCCTGCCTCAAGTGGATTTCTCCACTCAAGGGTCACATTACATATCCCAAGAACATCGATGCTTTGCAAACTTGGCTATTACGCTAATGCCCTGGAGCCTAGCCTAAGGTCAGACTGACAGGAAAGGTCTTCCACTACCATGGCGGCTCGCTTATAAATTTGACGAATGATGTCATAGTAGAATTCCAACTCATTCTAGGTTTCGATGCTTGCCAAATAGGCACACCCGACTAATCGGGTATTGACCTAATGGGGGCATAACAAAATGTGAGGAATTCATGCTATCATCAAGGGTCAATTAAATAATAGGCGTCACTAGTGGAATCCTATCCTAATAAGGTCGCTAGGACCCGAGGGGAAAGGGCATCCCTCTAACACAGATAATCAAATTATCGCATCGGGGTTCTCTATAGAAATATAAAGAACTACTGAAAGAAATAAGCACACAACTGAATCAAGTTCAGGGTCTGACCCCTGAACCTGACTGGCACAGCGCAAGCTCTCTGTCTCTTTCGCAAGGCTCTCGATCCGGTGCAAGCCTCTGTATACGATCTCCTGACGCTTTCTGCCCTTTGCCGTTAATGTGTACGCTTCGCCGGATCGTCATCGTCCTCCAAGGTTCCGCTCATCTTCCCGGTAGTGGATCTCCACGGCAAGTCCTCCTCTTCAATCTGTAACCGAAAAAGATCTAGTACGCTTCGAGCAAGTGCTCGTTCGTACACAATTTCCTAGAAAGAAAAGGAAAACAAACCTAGCAAAAGCCTGGGAATCAAGGGTGGTAAATCTTCACCTCTTGCCCGAATATGGCTCTAAAATCTATCCACACACAGAAAAAAAAACATCCAGACAAAATCGCTAACACGGGGTCCGACCCCCGGTAGCAAGCAATCACATATCCAGAATAATTTTAGAAGCGGCGCCCTACAAGAACGATTCATAGAACACACAAAAAAATATACTATGCATGATCTACTCGTATGGCGGCACATACTATTCAAGCGCACATGACGGTTTCATGAAAAACATGAAACACACACCACTAGCGGGCTCTGATACCAATTGTTGGAAATAAATCTATGGTAGAGACCCGCAGCGGAACCAAAGAATAGGTCCGAGGACCGAGAGCGGTGTGCGTTACATATCAAAAATTTCATCGAAACGATCTACATATGCGTGTATGAAACTAGCATGGCAACTACTCGAACCCCTAACGACGATCTAACGCAAAAGAATAATCTAGCATGAATGCATGTTCTAATTATGTTAGATCTACTTGTTAGAGATCATACCTGCGTGCAGAATCTTTCACCGCGACAAATTTCTTCTTTGTCGATGGAGACGGGCTACGGATCTGCTCGACATAGCTTCGGTACGATGGCCATAACTTTCTGCTCCAAACTCCGATTAGGTTGAAATTTGGACTGCAGGTAGGCAACTTCGAGATGCAACTTTTCCAATAAGTTTCACATCGTTTGGACTTCTGTAGCTTCCGGAATCGCAGAAACAATGTTGATTTTCTGTACAGATTCTGGACAGCAAAAGGTTGCGGGAGACTCCTTCTAGTTCACCCGATCTCACACGATGCACGGTACCTCGTCGATGGATCTCTGAGTGCCTCCATACGATGAGCCTTCTCCTTCTACGAAACACCATGCGAGGAAGACGAGTCGCCATCTAATGGCGCAAGCGAGGGAGAGAGAGACGAGAGAGGAGATGCGAAGAGAGAAGAGGGGCTTCGGTTTCCCCATGGCTTGCATGGCCGGCCCTAGGGCTTGCCCATGCTACTAATTTCGTGCACCCTCTCTCTCCTTCTCATATATATAGCCGGCCTATCCATATGGATAAGGACAGTATGGATAAGGATGATTGATTCAAACCTTATCCCTATATATCTCTTCTTTATCTCTATCCTTTCCTTGTTTTCGAAAACGGTCAAAACCAGCCCGTTTTCTGCGCCTCATAACCGGCCCCTTCATCGGAGGCAACAACCTCCCGAAACTAATGGGGCCGGCCTTGACCAGTCTCTCAACACTTAGGGCCGGCCCCCTTAGTGCATAGTGGCGCATGGTATGACCAAAACGCCCTTATGCCACTAGTTGGCCGTTCCTCGTGTACGAGACTTTGCAAGGCACACATAAGTGAAGTGCACCAGTGATTTCACTATTCTCTGAGGTTCCCGTAGGGTGCCCCTAGTGAAGTCAACTAGTCAACTCGCAACATGTCCCGGTGCATCGCACCCATGTAGCAAAGTCCACTTATGGCAAGGAATTGCTACATGCGTCTCTGCACTAACCTAGGGTTTCCCCTTAGTGCACACACGTAGCTACGCATCTACCGTGCACTAGTGCGAAGCACTCACGGAGCGTATGCTTGGACTTCTCGCTTCCTCTAACTACATTCTGTGTTTCGAGGAGATGGTATAAGAACCGTACATAATGTCGATAAGGTGGAACCTTCAGGGACCAGGGTTCATGGCTTCCAACTCAGACTCGATCGACACACTACCCGAGTGTACCATCGATCCTCTGAGTCCGAGTTAACCTGCGTAGCCACCCAGAGTGCGACACAGGCTGCACTCCAATCCCCCCGGACTTACTATGTTCTCCCACATACCCCTGCTCTCCGCTTAGTATGGTAAACTCGCTGTCCCTCCACTGGTGCCATGACGCAACTCGAGCGGTGGAGAATACCGTCAGACTCGAGTGCTCATATGACTCGGTTCCTTCCAGGTTGACCACATACATCGTATCTCCGATTACTCTTTCGAGCAACCGAATCCGTCACCAGTCCAACTGATGACCACCTGGCCAGGGTTTAATACGACGTAGGTCAAACCAAGGAACGCACCTCCCGTTAGGGGTGTGGATAGCCTGCAGGAGTGCAATGCTGATGCAACGCCAGCCGGGTAACCCAGTACACCGTGGTTTTGGATCACTGCATCCGGATCCTCACACATTGGTGCGCCAAAGCACCACACAACTGGTTAGTCCACAAGACATGGTTCCTCAGGGTTTAGGACCGTTTTACCCTAAGCAGAAACACGGTTTAGTGCACCGATGTCTGCTCATCGATCTGTGCACCATGTTGGTTCCGTTCGGCCACAGACACTGTGCCTGGTAATGACCGTGGTGGAGACACCCACGCTCTGTCATCCCAACAGCTTATCCTGATAGGGCGACCAACCCTAATCAGAGCTGCGAACGTATTTAGGTTACATGGGACCAGTCCCTTGAGTCTCCCACTCAAGAGGATTACCATGTAGCCATGGCTCTTTGTTCTGTAATCAGAACACGTACTAAGGTACGTACCTAGATGCAATCTTATACTATCAACCATACATAGCTAAACTATAGGTTTTACGAGCTGTAGACCTCACCAATTCTAACAAAAAGGTATATCAATATATATGAGCGCCCATATACCCATATATAATTTATACTTTTGGTATCGACTCTATAATCATAGCAATGTATACTACACATATGCGCCCATACACATATGCTTAAGTATACATTCCAGAATGATTTGACAAAAGAGATGTCTCAACTAGTATGCCTAACGTGTATCTAATACTAAACTAAAATCCTATAAGATTCCTATGAGACTAACACTTAAACTAATTGAACTACCAATACTGCTTAAGGGACTAAAGAACAAATGTCCCGAAATCTATCTCTCAAGTTGGTCCAAACTAGATAGCTACACTCTGACAATAGATAGTCATTTCATTGGCTCACTACAAGACGAGGGGATCGATCCTAAACCAAAACTATTATGAGTTGGCTGAAGAAACTACCTACTAGAAAACTAATGGCCAACTAATATTGACTAAGCAGATCGATACCAAGTACCAAATTCTACCCTAAACTAATCATCGAGATAGTTAGACAAAAACCTCACAACCATACAAAAATGTGAATAAAGGACCCGAGACAATTTGAGACAACTTAGAAAAAGGACAATCGAGAAAACTATCATAATCTTAACATTCTGAGAACTAAAGGCAATCACTCAAAAGAAACTGAAGCAAACGAAAGTTACTAGAATCGAATAGTAATTAGAAACAAAGCGGGGTGAATCAGCAGAATAATGACCATTCTTAAGATTCCAACTGATAAGATATTCCCAAATTTTATAAACGTAGGCAATCTATTTGACATCGTCGCTAACATTTTTTTTTTTTGTGTACTCAATTATCACAATTCCATCTTAACGTCACTGTCATCTGGCTAGTGCGTTCTTTCCCGCGAGTTCTACTAAGAACTGCAAAACAAACTGCCAAAACCTCCGAAGGGTCAGTGCTTAGCCGCCAAATTCTCCGATGAGAAAGTGCGTAGCCTCAGTATGTCCTCTACCGGACAGTCATAACTCACCGCCAAAGTTCTCAAGGAACAGTGCGTACCCTTTCACGAGAGTCTCTAACGAGATATTCTGCAATCTGCTAACCAAGGAAATTCAAACTACCACCTAAGATTTCTATCTCTTGGTACACTCATTGAAACCATTATCCCCAAGAGTCACATCATTACTCATAGGATCTCTTAAAAAAAAGACAAGCTCTACACCAAACTAATTATAACCCACGATACACCAGAGAGATCTAACAAGAAAATTAATTTAATTATTACACCTATATCGAGATAATGGATAATCCTAAAAACACCAACTAGGTCTCTAGTACCAATGGTCAATAAGCGTCAAGGAATCCTAAAACTGTTAGAATTGGTGAGGTCTACAGCTCGTAAAAACCTAATGTTTAGCTATGTATGGTTGATAGTATAGGATTGCATATTGGTACGTACCTTAGTACGTGTTCTGTTGACAGAACAGAGAGCCATGGCTACATGATAATCCTCTTGAGCAGGAGACTCAAGGGACTGGTCCCATGTAACCTAAATACATTCGCAGCTCTGATTAGGGTTGGTCGCCCTATCAGGATAAGCTATTGGGATGACAGAGCGTGGGTGTCTCTACCATGGTCATTACCAGGCACAGTGTCTGTGGACGAACGGAACCAACACGGTGCACAGATCGATGAGCAGACATCGGTGTACTAAGCCGTGTTTCTGCTTAGGGCAAAACGATCCTAAACCCTGAGGAACCATGTCTGGTGGACTAACCAGTTGTGTGGTGCTTTGGCACACCAATGTGTGAGGATCCGGATGCAGTGATCCAAAACCATGGTGTACTGGGTTACCCGGCTGGCGTTGCATCAGTGTGTCACTCCTGCAGGCTATCCACACCCCTAACGGGAGGTGCGTTCCTTGGTCTGACCTACGTCGTATTAAACCCTGGCCAGGTGGTCATCAGTTGGACTGGTGACGGATCCGGTTGCTCGGAAGAGTAATCAGAGGTACGATGTATGTGGTCAATCTGGAAGGAACCGAGTCATATGAGCACTCGAGTCTGACGGTATTCTCCATCGCTTGAGTTGCATCATGGCACCAGATGGAGGGACAACGAGTTTACCATACTAAGCGGAGAGCAGGGGTATGAGGGAGAACATAGTAAGTTCGGGGGAATTGGAGTACAACATGCATCACACTCTAGGTGGCTACGTAGGTTAACTTGGACTTAGAGGATCGATGGTACACTCGGGTAGTGTGTCAATCGAGTCTAAGTTGGAAGCCATGAACCCTGGTCCCTGAAGGTTCCACCTTATCGACATTATGTACGGTTCTTATACCATCTCCTCGAAACACAGAACGTAGTTAGAGGAAGTGAGAAGTCCAAGCCTACGCTCCGTGAGTGTCGACCCACCAACCGATTGGAGGAGATCAAAAGGATGCCAACCCACTAACGGTGGCAGGAGCTATGATGAGCACCGACACAACGACCAATTGGGACTTTGAAAACCTGAATACCCAATCAAAATTCGACTCAAAACTTTCGGGTATAAGAACTCTACCCTTTTAACTTTCGGGTACAGGTATGGGCACCTCAATACCCGATCCAAACGCGACTCAAACCTTTCAGGTATAAGAACTCTACCCGATTAACATTCGGGTACAGGTATGGGCACCTCAAAGACCGATCCAAACCCGACTCAATACTCGACCCAAACACCGGTGGCCAGCGACTGCTGCAGTGGCCGGTGGCTTCGAGAAGACGACTACAGTTGTGGCTAGCGACTACAGTTGTGGAGGGGGTGAGAGAGAAGTGGGCCGCCTTCGGTGGCCAAACTCCAGGAGATGGTGGTACCATACCTCAATGGCGTAGCGGACCCCGGCCGGCTTGGGTGGCAAGGTACTTGGCGAGGGGGCAGGCATTGTTGACGTCAAGATAGACCTCGATGGAGTAGTGGACCCCGACCTGGGCGACGAGGTACTAGGCGAGGAGGCAGACGTCATTGACTTCCCCCTCAGTGAGGTACTTGTGCCTATTGTTATTGTATGCTGTGCCCATTGCTCATGCATCCTCCTCCTCCTCCTACTCAGTGATCAGATTATCAAAAATTAATAAAGAATAAAAGCAAAGAAAAAGAAGCAGAGAATCGAAGAGGGAGAGGATTGGAGAAAGAGAGAGAGGGAGGGGGGGGGAAGACAATCTGTGTGGCTGGTTCTTCATCGCGATGGAGTGAAGACCAGATTCTCGGCCAGCAACCACCCAATTTGAGACTAGATCCGTGGCAGTCCCAACCAGATTCTCAGCCCGATGACCACCCTCCTTCAGATCGACCTCGAGATCTGAGCTCTGGCGACCACCGCACGGCTCTTCTGATCCGGTGACCAGATCCCTCCCAACCACCGAGTTGCTGCCGGCGACCAATTGTATGTTGTGTTCATTGCTCATGCATCCTCCTCCTACTCAGTGATGGTATTCAGATAATCAGAAAAGAACAAAGAATAAAAACAAAGAAAAAGAAGCAAAGAATCGAAGAGGGAGAGGATCTGAGAGAGAGAGAGAGGGGGGGGGAGGGGGAAGACAACCTGTGGGGCTGATTCTTCATCGCGAGGGAGTGAAGACCAAATTCTTGGCCGGTGACTACCCGATCTGAGATCTGAGATCTAAGTTCTGCTCATGTGCGACCCTCCCAGCCCAGCGACCACCCGATCTGAGACCATATCCATGGCAGTCCCGACCAGATTCCCAGCCCGGTGATCACCCTCCTTCAGATCGACCTCGAGATCTGAGCTCCGGCGACCACCACGTGGCTCTTCCGGATTGGCGACCAGATCCGCTGCCCTCCCGACCATCGAGTTGCTGCCGGCGACCACCGAGCTGCTGCCTCCAGATCCGCGGTCATCCCAGCCTGGCGACCAGATCCGTAGCTGAAATCGACTGTACATATCTCCTCTGCGATCAGATCTGCACCGGATCTGCTCATCACCCCTACGATCTGATCTGCACCGAAGTCGCAGGGGTCTGGGGGGAGGAGGCGTGATCAGCGGGAGGAGGAAAGGGGCACGGATGAGGGAAGATTAGGGGGTGCAGGCTTGTAGAGGGGAAAGGGGGCGCTCGATCAACGGCAGAGAGAGCAGACTCGGTTTGACATGTAGAGAGCACGCTCGATCAATGGTAGAGAGAGGGGACTGGGTTCGCAGTATCGTGTGGTTGAGAATTGATTAGAGAACGGCGATCATGTACCCCCCACAAAACCCTCCCCTACTATTTATTTCGGGTTAGTCCAGATCTGGCAACATGGCTGGTATAACCACAGTTGTCCATTTAATCCAGTTTCATTTTTAGATGGCTGGTCAGATCAATCATAGCTGTTAATCTAATTTTTCCAAGTGAATGACACTCATCCTAACAACAATGAACGGCTGTGTTTGTCTCTTACATTTGTCTCTCGACTCAATTAAATATTTGTCCCCCCACAAAAACCTGAAATATTATATATATATATATATATATATATATATATATATATATATATATATATATATATATGGGTCAGGTTCAATGGACACTGTTTTTGCACTCAATTTTTTACACCGATTTTCAAACCATTAGATAGAGGTTTTAGAATTTTTTGATTTTTTGTGGGCATAATCATCTTGTCTTAGATAACACATCCACAACAAATCAGCACATTCTAAATCCTCTAGACTTATTAAATGTGCTCTTCAAATTAACGATTAAAATGGACAGTCGATAAAGCCTTTTAGTTTTGATGTACTTAGAGGCTTTAGAATGTTCTAATTTTTTGTGGATGTGCTATCTAGGATAAGGTGATTATGCTCACAAAAAATCAAGAAATTCTGAAACCTCTATATAATGGTTTTGAAAATCGGTGTAAAAAATTGAGTGCAAAAACAGTGTCCATTTAACCTGACTCTCTCTCTCTCTCTCTCTCTCTCTCTCTCTATATATATATATATATATATATATATATATATATATATATATATATATATATATATATATATATATATATATATATATATATATATACTAGTGAAAACCCTGTGCCCGAGGGCACAAAAAATATTTAAAGAGAGATGAAAAATATTTTAAGGGCATAGATAGTATTTCGAGGGAGGTGACAATAATTCGAGTGCGGCGTCAATATTTTGACGGAGGTGACAATATTTCGAGGTTGACAATAATATTTTGAGAGAGCTAGAAATATTTCAATGGAAGTGCCAATATTTAGAGGGTGAAAGAAGATGAAGTTTGCTGGAGGATGAGGGACAATATGTCCTCTTGGTATGCTCCTCTATTATTGTGGGGGGTATAAACAACGATTATGATCGTTGCTCTCTAACCCACTCTTAACCACATGATCCAGTGAAACCAGTCCCCTCTCTCTGCCGCTGATCGAGCGCGCCCTCTCCCCTCTACACGTCAGACCCACCCCGCTCCCCCTCTACTTTTTCCTCATCCGTGCCCCATTCATCCTCCCGCTGATCGCGCCCCCTCCCCCAAACCCCTGTGACTTCAGTGCAGATCAGACCGTAGGGGTGACCGGCAGATCCGGTGCAGGGGAGACGTGTACAGACGATTTCAGCCAACCTCGACCGGTTGAATTTAACCGATCGGTCAGACTTGACCGATCGGTCAAATTCATCCGATCGGTCGATTTTCTACTGGATCAGGCAAAAAACTTGGCTTTTTGCTCGATCTCACCAGCCTCGACCGGTTGAATTTAACCGATCGGTCGGACTTGACCAATCGGTCAAATTCATCCGATCGGTCGATTTTCTACTAGATCAGGCAAAAAACTTGGCTTTTTACCCGATCCCGCCAACCTCGACTGGTCGAAATTGACCGATCGGTCAGACTTGACCGATCAGTCAAATTCAACCGATCGGTCGAATTTCTACTGGATCGGTCAGAAAACTGTGTTTTCTGACCGATCACTCCAACCTTGACCGGTTGAATTTGACCGATCGGTCAGACTTGACCGATCGGTCAAAATTGACCGATCGGTCATGTTTGATCGATCAGTCAGAACAAGACCAATTAATCTTATTTCGACGCTAACACTCGACAAAGCTCCTCTGTATGTGTGTGATAGGGGGTCGTTAGCTTTGCACCACGAATCCAAGCCAGCCAAGGTGACCTCTTAGCTAACTTGGAGGGGGTAACTGTGGGTGCAAATTTTGGCAAGAAGTCTGCAAACAGCGGGACCCACCGGCCCTGCCTGGTGGGCCCCCGAAGACTACAGCGGGACCCACTGGCCCTGCCTGGTGGGCCCCCAAAGACTACAGCGGGACCCACCGGCCCTGCCTGGTGGGCCCCCGAAGACAACAGCAGGACCCACCGGCCCTGCCTGGTGGGCCCCCGAAGACTACAGCGGGACCCACCGGCCCTGCCTGGTGGGCCCACAAAGACTATCATGGGACCCACCGGCCCTGCCTGGTGGGCCCAAGAGCCTGGGAATCCCCCAGGAGACGATAGCGGGACCCACCAGCTTTACCTGGAGGATCCCCAGATACAACAGCAGAAACCGCCATTTGCCACCAGAGAATTCTATAAATAGCAACCCTTCGAATGTAAAGAGGATCCGATTTCCACTTCTGAGATCTGATTTTCATAAACCAGAGCTCTGGATTTCAGTTTCCATTTTTCCACTTCCTCTCTTCGATCTTCTTCTTGTCTTTGAAGAGATAAAAGAGGTTTCAGTGATGCTCGGCCTGTCGAGATCACTTCGATACAAGTGTTAGTGAATTCGGGTTGCTCCCTATAGCACGGAGACGTAGGCTTCGGCTGAATTCCGAGATCACATCTCTCGCGTTAACTCCCTGATTGCATCTCCTATCTGTTTGCATATTGAAAGTATCAACTTCAATCAATAGATCGAACAACGATCTTCGACTCAAACCCTCAATTGACTGGTGCTGCGAAGTCTTCGGGTCGGCACGAAGATTTTCCCCCACAGTTTGGCACCGTCTGTGGAATTCGAAACGAAAAGCCAAGTCCTCTCTACGACTATTAGATCGGTTGAGTAGACAACCGATCTTGATAGCCAAACTTCCTCGCCCCTTCGGTTGAGCAGACAACCATTCGGACATCGGCACTCTCGTTGCACCCTTCGCTCTCTACTAAATAGCGAGAACGAAGCACCAGGGTCAACCAGAAGGAAGTAACACTTGTCAACCTCGTCCTGAGACTCGTTCAATAAGTCAAAAGCTCAATTTTGGACAGCCCCTTGCTGTCCCCGATGTGGGGGTTCACTCAGGAAGCGGGAGATCAGTCGATCGACCGATCGTCCCTCCCCGTCAATCGATCGGGCAGACTGCCCCTGCTCCTGCTAAGAACCCTCCATCTACCTATCAAATCTCGGCGATAGACTTCCAATTGCTTCAATTGGCAAAATAGAATGCCGCCCTCACCGCTGAGAGGGATGCTCTCAAGAAGGCAGCCTCCGAGGCTGGGGTTGCTCTTCCTATCCCCTCGACAAACGAAAGAGTCGACCTTCCACGACAATCAATACACTCCGAACAATGGAGGTCAATGGGCACTGATGCCCTCGATAGGATTCATCGCAACCCAACTCCCTCTGCTGCCCCATAGAAGCAGAGTGTTTGGGATCGCCTTGATGACGAGTCCTCCCAATCCTCTTCTGGACGCAACTGCGATAGGAAGGCACCTTCAAAGCCTGACATACCAAGGAGACACCAGATGAAAGGGGCTCCTTCAAAGAGTAGAATTTCTCTATCTATTCCGTTTCAACGTAAACTCGGATCAGACCTTCGTCACCGACTCCAACCCGCTGATACTCAGAGGCCTGAACAAGACCTCTCGATATTTCCCCTCGATCTACATCCAAGTCGGGGGCATGGTCGTAGAGACGGATACTCCTCTGCCGGACCTCTCCATCGGAGCTTGTTCGAATCAGCATTTCCAAGGGGATGGAGAACTCCCACTCTCCCCAAATTCAATTGTGTCAAGGGTGATCTAACTCTCCATATACTCGCTTTCAAGCAAGCCTTGACACCACATGAAGAAGAGAACAACGTGCTCTGCCGTACCTTCACCGGAAGCCTCGACGAGCCATCTCTTGATTGGTACCATAACCTTCGAGCGGGATCCATCACCCAATTCGATGTTTTGTCCAGTTACTTCATATAGCATTATCAACTAAACATGAAGCCGGAGAAAAAGCTCGACTCCCTCTATCGGTTGAGGATGGGTGCCGACGAGAGTCTCCGTAGCTTCACAAGGAGATTCCGCAACGAGCACGCCGCCCTCCCCGGGAGACATCTGGATGATGAAGCTATCATGTTGGCTTTCCAGAATACACTCCGCTTCGATCAACACATCTACAATGACTTCATCCGCAATCTCCCTACTTCTCTAGGCTCAATGTTTGATCGAATCCAGAGAAAGATTGAGGTTAAGGATGATCAAGTCGCTCGAAAAGGGTGAGAGACGAGTGAAGGCCTACGGAGAGAGAAGCTCCAAAGTATGCTGCCAAAGCTCACAACGCTGAGGCAGCCCCCTTGCCAACAAGCGGGCGAAGAACGACGGACGTCGATCCCTGACGAAGACCACTGCAAAGGGGAAAGAAGCTTGCTGGGTTCATCAAATCTCCTCCAACCGATCACCTATCACCGTGAATGCAAACGTCTTTGGCATCCACGGAACATTGCACAATCAAGCCCTGACCGGGAAAGAAGTGGATCGGCAAGTTCGACGCATCTTCCACTTGCGTTCTGCGGCGAACAAGGAAGATACCTGGATCGAGAAGCCTATCGAAGGATTGGTTTGGCCCTCCATCGTTTTCAATGATACCGATCTTCAAGGAGTTCATACTCCACATCGAGACCCCCTGGTCCTAAAACTCCTCATTGATGGAAGCACTGTCAATCGTATCCTCATCGACACTGGAAGCTCTATCAACATTATGTTCTCAGATTGTTTCAAACGACTGGGACATAAGTACTCAAGCCTCGACGTCGTCCTGACAGTAATCACAGGATTCAACGGTGAGCAAAGTATTACGATGAGCGAGTCGAGGTTCACTCTCGACCTTAGCCGAGAGACTCGAGTCTCGGTAAGGTTTGCAATCGTCGAAGGAACGTCCAGCTACAACGCCATCCTCGGACGACCATTCCTCCATCAGATTAATGCCATCTCCTCTTCTCACCATCAACTTCTCAAATTTGCAACTGGAGAAGGCATTGTCTGCATACGAGGCGATCAACAAGTCGGGAGATCTTGTGAAGCTGTTGCGGCAAAAACGGATCGTAAGATCAATATTGCTCCTCCAAAGTGACCAACAGATAAAGCTGGCCCTTCTTCCAAATAGCAATCAAAGGAGATTCCACCGATCGAGCCCCCATCAATCGAATGGGAAGCCTCACCTTCAATTGAAGAAATCATCCCTATCAATATCGGCAGTGGAAATCTCTCTCGACAAACATTCATCGGTACCGGTCTCAGCGACGCAGAAGCGCGAGACATGGTATCCTTCCTTCAGTCCAACATCGACGTCTTCGCATGGTGCTTCGAAGATATGCCTGGGATCAATCCAGATGACGCTTGCCATCGCCTAGCAATCAAGGAAGAAGTGAAGCCTGTCAAACAAAAGCTACGCACAATCCGACCAGAACTATAAGTTGCAGTTCAAGAAGAGATCAGTAAGCTACTCACGGCAGGCTTCATTCGTGAAGTAGAGTATCCTACTTGGATCTCCAATATAGTTGCTATCCCAAAGAAGAACGGGAAGGTCAGAGTGTGCATCGACTTCACCAATCTCAACAAGGCTTGCCCCAAAGATCCATTTCCCATGCCAAGGATAGATAAACTCGTCGATGCCACTGCTGGCCACGAGCTATTATCTTTCATGGATGGATACTCAGGGTACAATCAAATATCGCTTCATCCGGATAATCAAGAGAAGACGTGTTTCGTGACTAGCCGAGGTCTCTATTGCTACAATGTAATGCCTTTCGGCCTCAAAAATGCCGGATCTACCTATCAACGGCTGGTCACAAAGATGTTTGAAGATCAGATTGGATGCAACGTTGAAGTCTACGTCGACGATCTCCTTACCAAAAGCTCCAGTCAGGGAAACCATCTATCCGATCTAACTGAAACTTTCCAAATCCTCCGAAAGTATCACATGAAGCTCAATCTAGCTAAGTGTGCATTCGGAGTACAATCGGGCAAATTCCTAGGTCACCTTGTGACCAGGAGGGGCATCGAAGCCAACCCAGATCAAATTCGAGCTATTCTGGATATGCCCTCACCTACAAATCGAAAGGAAGTTCAATGCCTCACCGGGAGGTTGGCAGCTCTTGACCGATTCATCTCAAAATCTTCCGACAAGTGTAAACCACTCCTCGACAAGTTACGAAAGGCGGATACATCTAGATGGAGTCCAATTTGCGAAGAAGCTTTTCAAGACATCAAGAAATATCTGGTGCAAGCCACTATCCTGACGGCTCTACTTCCAAAAGAAGACTTATGGCTCTATCTCGCCGTCACCGATCAAGCGATCAGTACGGTCCTAGTCAGCCGAAGAGAAGGCGTCGAGCATCCTGTCTACTACATCAGCCATACACTTCTCCCTGTTGAGACTCGTTATTCAAAGATGGAGAAGGTCATACTAGCCTTACTCACTGCGTCACGTCGTCTCCAACCCTACTTTGTCTCTCATCAGATCACAGTCATTTCAGAACACCCACTCAAAGATATTGTTGACAAAGCTGGTCGAGCAGGTCGAATGACCAAATGGGTAATCGAAATGAGTGCTCTGGGGATACAATTCGAACCTCGCACCTAGATCAAGGGGCAGGCAATTGCTGATTTTTTAGCTGACTTTCCAGTCGAAAACCCCATAACTTGGGAAGAAGACATCGATATGCGCCTTGAAGATAAAGCTGATCCTCCATTCAATCTTGCAACAAAAGCCGATCCAAGTCTTCAGGATATAGTCACAACTCTTCCATGGAAGCTCTATACTGATGGAGCTTCAAGTACGATCGGTTCGGGAATTGGGATAGTCTTGATATCCCCCAAACTCGATCTTCTTCAGAAGGCCACTCTCCTCGGATTCAATGCCACCAACAACGAAGCTGAATACGAAGCACTCATCTCCGGGCTCGAAATGGTTGAATCCTTGGGGGTAGATCAAATCATTATTTACAGCGACTCTCAGCTAATCATAAGGCAAATCAACAGGGAGTACACAGCTCGTGAAGAAAGAATGCAACTCTATTTGGCCCTAGTACGACGTCTTCAACGACACTTTACTAGTACTAAATTCGTTCAGATTCCAAGAGCAGAAAATCGAGAAGCAGATGCCTTAGCCAATGCTGCCTCAGTTCTTGGAGACTCACTCGGAGGAAGACAAATATAAATCGATTATCAAGAGATGCCCAAGACCACCCCCGAACAACAGATCATTGTTATTACTGAGAGATCTGGGGGTGGAGATCAATTGGTATTGAACCTTACCACTACAAGTGAGTTTGAAGATTGGAGACAGTCAATCTTCGACTTCTTCAAACATGGCAAAATACCAGAAGATCCAAATCAAGCCCGAAGACTTCAAAGAAAACTTCCATGCTACATCATTCAAGGAGAAGATCTATACTTCAAATCTCATAACGGGATGTTGCTCAAGTGTGTTGGCCCTGAACAAGCAAAGGCAATCCTGATTGATATCCATTCTAGGGCCTGCGAGAATCATTCGGGAGGAAGATCTCTTGAAGCCAAGATAAAACTACAAGGTTATTACTGGCCTACAATGGCAAGGGATGCTAACCTAGTGGTTCAAAGGTGCGAGCCATGCCAACGACACGCTCGGGCTATCCATCTCCCTGTAGATGAGCTTCATCAACTATCAAGTCCATGGCCTTTCCATCAGTGGGGGTTGGACTTCCTAGGTCCCTTCCCACCAACTCCAAGCAAGAAGAAGTATCTGTTGCTAGCTACAGATTACTTCACCAAGTGGGTTGAAGCAGTGCCACTCTTTTGAGAAACTGATGATGAAGTCATCAAATTCATTAGACACAATATCTTCTCAAGGTTTGGTACCCCACAAGTCCTAGTTACTGACAACGGAGCCCAATTCGACTCCGACAAGTTCCGGGAGTTCTGCCTGAACAACGGAATCAAGCTCTTTTATTCAACTCCAAGATACCCTCAATGCAATGGACAAGCTGAAGCCTCCAATAGAGCTATTCTTGGTATACTCAAGAAGAAACTCAACGATAAGAAAGGATTATTGGAACAAGTCCTACCTGAAGTCCTTTGGGGATATCGCACAACTCCGAGAAGATCAACAGGGTTCTTACCCTTTCGTCTGATATATGGATCGGAAGCGGTACTCCCAACAGAAAACATATCAAGTACTCTGAAGACTAGGGTAGTTGAAGAAGGGATCAATGAAGAGCTTCGAGTCGATGATTTGGACTTCTCTGAAGAACTACGGGACCGAGCATCCCTTCGTATGGCCAAGTATCAACAGAAGATCAAACAAGCTTACGATCAAAAGGTCTACAAAAGACATTTTCCAATTGGCAGCCTAGTCCTCAGAGCAGTCTTCTACAACACTAAAGAACACAGCAGCGGAAAACTCGCTCCCAACTGGGAAGGACCCTATATCGTTGAATCAGTAGGAGGCAAAGGATCTTATCGACTGATCTCACCAGAAGGAGATAGATTGCCACGAGCTTGGAATTCTAGGCACCTCAAATTGTTCTATCCATGATGTAAATCCCATGATGAATAAAACTCTCTTTCAAGTGTTCAAATGCTCAGCTTTTTCAATTCAAGTTCTGAGGCAGTTTCGAGTTATCTACATTCAAATTACAAGGTCGTTTAACAAATTTGGGTGCTTGAGTCGTGACTCAACCCCATGCAGGCAAAGGTTAAAACGGTTTCGGGTTGTCATGCAAAGCAACCTTCAAGTTACTGGTCAATTTAACAAGTTTGGGGGTTTGTGTTGCGACACTACCCCTTACTTACAAATGTTAAATGAACTTCAATCTTCTCGACCCCTCACATACAAACAAGTTCAATCTTCAAGTTACTTAACCAGTTTGGGTGATCAAGTTGCGACTTGGCTCCTTACATTCAAGTGTATGTAAATATTCCAATGCCATCCAGAACTCAACATTCAAAAATATTCAACAAGAGACATTCAGTTTCTAATACCAAAAAGATCTTTACTATCAAAAAATTTCAAGTACAGGAGTGAGCTTTTACATGTCAAGAGTTTACAAGTACAACAACAAAAAAAAAAGGTAGAAATACATCAGGGTTTAGCCACACTGGGAGCGCGTGACTTCTCTCCTTCGGATCCACCGTGAGCTTTGCTCGTCACAGAAGCCTTGGAAGATCGGACACTGCTAGCATGAACCCTGAGTGCTTCCACCGCCTTCTCGGCCGTCTCCCTGAAACTCGTGCATTCAGCACGCATATGCTCTAACTCCTTTTTGAGAGCCTCCTCTTTGGCAGTAAAAGCGGCTTCCTTAGCAGCAAGGGCCGCATCCCTTGCAGCAAGTTGCTTCTTCAGCTCCTTATTCTCAATTGCACGCTCATAGGACAAGGTCTCGATCTTGAAGAATCGATTCTTCAAAGACTCGAGCTCATGACCCCGAGCCTCATAGCCATCCTGCCACCTCTTGCTCTCCAGCTTCTCCTTGCGAAGGGCCTCGATCTTAGCCTTCAAGGCCTCCTTCTTAGAAGATAGAAGCTCCCTCAGCTTATCCTTCTCCTCCTGGGCAGCTTCCAATTCAGCCATCAGGCAAGAGACTTCAGTTGAAGCCCCTCGCTCTCCGACCTTCTTGAAAAGCTTTGTGCCAAACTTCAGAACCGCTGAGTTCTGCGAATAAACAAGAAGTGTTAGAAATATTTCAGAAAATTCAATTCAAGTCAAGACAAGTTGATGCACTTACCACCACTTCAAGCCTATGGAAAGCTTCCTTGATCGAGGCCTCCGGAAGGTTACAGAGCTTCCGAATGATTGGAGTTGGGTGGTTGATGTCAATCTCACCCAAATCCTTCAAGAGCAAAGTCGGGCCAGCAGGAGTCTCTGCAAGTCAAGTAAAGGTTCAAAGAGTTAGAATATTTCGAGCATCAGGGACAAGGCAATCAAGAAGAAGAAGTTAGTAAGGATACCTGTGGCATCGACTTGAGATGTCTTTCCCTTTCCACGGTCGGAGCTCTTACCCTTGGGGGTCGACCTCTCCTTGGTGGGGGTTGGCTCCGGCTGAGATTGGGGAGCCCCATTGCCCACGCGGCTCTCTCTCTCCATATGTATGGGAGAGGGAACACCCCGGGGAGGTGAGACCCCCCCTTTATCCTGTTGCCCGCTCGTTTGCTCGAGGCTAGCCATAATGGCAGCCACTTCTTCAGCCAGAGAGCGCGACGGGGGTGGAGGTTGCTCAACCTCCAGACCCCCGCTTGTAGTCGCGCCTTCGAGACGAGGAACGTCAGGAGGTATTTGTTCGAGGGGCGTGGGGTTGCTTCCAACCCCACCGCTCCCCGAAAATCTAATCTTCAGGCGCACAGGGCGCTTCTTCAAATCTTCAAAATGGTAAACAGGTTGCACCTTCCGGCCGTCACCCTCTGCATCCAGTACCTCCTCCATATGACGGGCCTTAGCCTCGTCGATAGGGATCGACTGCGAGTCTTCACCACCAGTGGGGGTGGGAGGAATTTCTTCCTCACCACCCCCTTTCTCTTCTTCACCAACAGTGGGGGTGGGAGGAATTTCTTCCTCTCCACCCCCATGTCCTTCGTCTCCTCCAGTAGGAGTAGGAGGGATCTCATCACCTCCATCGTTCCCACCATCCTCATCTTCATCACCTTCGGTGTCTTCGTCGTCGTCGCCGTCCCCGCCACTGTCATCGCCTCCATCCTTCTCTTCTTTTTCTTCTTCTTCGTCTTCTCCTTCTTCTTCTTCTTCTTCTTTCTTCTTTTCTTCTTCATCTTCCTTCTGCTCGATGAGGACTTTCCTCTTCTTTTCCTGACCCTGGCGGCGTACCACCAGCTTCTCTTTTGCGGTGGGCAATCGATGCCTCGCACCGTACGACTTCTTCTCCATCCGGATTTTTCTGACAATCTTGCCCGATTGAGGATCCTCCTCATAATCGGAATACAAGACTTTGTTATCCTCGTACCGGGCCTGCAAACGGTGAAGGAGATTGGCGTTGCCATACCTGACCGGGCAGTTCAAAAACTGCTTCCACGATCGAGTACCACACGTCAATTCCAAGAACAGGTTGTCAATAGCACCAACTCGCTCTGAAGGCCAGGCGTAGATACCCCCCGCACAGTATATCTTTATCTCCTTGTGCACATCACTCTGGGGGGTCTCGGGCACTGACAGCGGCGTCCATGCTCCGGAGACCGAAAGCGGCCAGTCGGTATATAGCTTGTCGGAGGCGACGGTATCTATGATCGGGCGTAGGGCAGACACGCCGGTCAAATTGAAGAACAGGCTGTATTTCCTTGATGCCCATTTGTAATGGTAGAAGAAGTACCCCAGCTCGATCCGGGCCTCTTCACCATCAGGGATGCTAGAGTAGCATGCCCTGAGCTCATCCTGGAAGTCAGACTCTACACGACAGAAGGCGTAGATAATCCTCCAAGCGTTCCCAGTAATCTGCCCGGGACAGAGGCCTGAGGTGTTCAGCAACCTCGCAGCGAAAGGTGGTAGTGGGAGACGCAACCCGCAGTTCAACTGACCTACGGTGACTACTGTCCCCATCACTTGCTCCATACTGGCAAAATTCGCGAAGATAGTCCGCTTGTCGATTACAAAAGCAGACTGAACTCCCGGGAGCGATGGTCGAGTCTTCCCCTCTGTGAAGCAGGCCAAGAGCTTCTGCCACTTCGCCCTCTTCACGTCTGTGAACTTGCCACCGGTGTTGTATATATAAGCGGGTTCCTCCGTCAATGACATCAAGGGGCCCAAGACAAACTTCGCCTTCGGAATGTGCTCTGGCCTTGATGGAGCAGAGGCAAATCCGACTCCCATATGCCTCTTGCCCAGCTCACCCAACTCCATGAGCACTGCCTTGCCCTTGCCGCGACCTTTTGGAGGGGATGAAACTTCGGCAATCTCCTTTCCCTTCCTCTTCGAGGGAACCATCTTCTTCGCACTGCCTGAAGATGCCATTCGACCGATCGAGAGAAAACAGAAAGCAAGAAATCGAGAGCAAAGAATCTGGACTTCGAAAAATTTCTGAAAGCGTGAGGCGAAAATGACAGCCAGAGAAGCTTATATACCCTGAGGGAATTGGCACGCAAATCGAGAGGACACGTGTCATCACTATATCAAATCGCGTGTTTTTGCAAGAACACGTGGCATCTATCCGTAGCAAGCGCAAAACCAGGCTAACCGTCGGACCAGACGAAGCGTCGGACCGCCGGTCCAAGCGAACCACCGGTCCAAGCGAACCGCCAGTCCAACCGGACCGCCGGTTCAAAAGACTCCCCGATCCAGACGAACCAAAGATTCAAACAAAAAAAATCAAACTCCATCACCGCTCAAGACTTTGCCCGAAGACCTCGCAGAAAAACAGGCTCTTCTGCCACCTCGACTGGGCAGGTTCAAAACTTAACCTCGACCGGTTGAATTTAACCGATCGGTCAGACTTGACCGATCGGTCAAATTCATCTGATCGGTTGATTTTCTACTAGATTAGGCAAAAAACTAGGCTTTTTGCCCGATCCCGCCAACCTTGACCGGTTGAATTTAACCGATCGGTCAGACTTGACCGATCGGTCAAATTCATCCGATCGGTAGATTTTCTACTGGATTAGGCAAAAAACTTAGCTTTTTGCCCGATCCCGCCAACCTCGACCGGTTGAATTTAACCGATCGGTCAGACTTGACCGATCGGTCAAATTAATCCGATCGGTCGATTTTCTACTGGATTAGGCAAAAAACTTGGCTTTTTGTCCGATCCCGCCAACCTTGACCGGTTGAATTTAACCGATCGGTCAGACTTGACCGATCGGTCAAATTCATCCGATCGGTCGATTTTCTACTGGATTAGGCAAAAAACTTGGCTTTTTGCCCGATCCCGCCAACCTCGACCGGTTGAATTTAACCGATCGGTCAGACTTGATCGATCGGTCAAGTTCATTTGATCGGTCGATTTTCTACTAGATCAGGCAAAAAACTTAGCTTTTTTCCCGATCCCGCCAACCTTGACCGGTTGAATTTAACCGATCGGTCAGACTTGACCGATCGGTCAAATTCATCCGATCGATCGATTTTCTACTGGATCAGGCAAAAAACTTGGCTTTTTGCCCGATCCCGCCAACCTTGACCGGTTGAATTTAACCGATCGGTCAGACTTGACCGATCGGTCAAATTCATCCGATCGGTCGATTTTCTACTTGATCAGGCAAAAAAAAACTTTGCTTTTTGCTCGATCCCGCCAGCCTCGACCGGTTGAATTTAACCGATCGGTCAGACTTGACTGATCGATCAAATTCATCCGATCGGTCGATTTTCTACTGGATCAGGCAAAAAACTTGGCTTTTTGCTCTATCCCGCCAACCTCGACCGATTGAATTTAACCGATCGGTCAGACTTGACCGATCGATCAAATTCATCCGATCGGTCGATTTTCTACTGGATCAGGCAAAAAACTTGGCTTTTTGCCCGATCCTGCCAACCTCGACCGATTGAATTTAACCGATCGGTCAGACTTGACCGATCGATCAAATTCATCCGATCGGTCGATTTTCTACTGGATCAGGCAAAAAACTTGGCTTTTTGCCCGATCTCACCAGCCTCGACCGGTTGAATTTAACCGATCGGTCGGACTTGACCGATCGGTCAAATTCATCCGATCGGTCGATTTTCTACTGGATCAGGCAAAAAACTTGGCTTTTTGCCCGATCCCGCCAACCTCGACCGGTCGAAATTGACCGATCGGTCAGACTTGACCGATCAGTCAAATTCAACCGATCGGTCGAATTTCTACTGGATCGGTCAGAAAACTGTGTTTTCTGACCGATCACTCCAACCTTGACCGGTTGAATTTGACCGATCGGTCAGACTTGACCGATCGGTCAAAATTGACCGATCGGTCATGTTTGACCGATCAGTCAGAACAAGACCAATTAATCTTATTTCGACGCTAACACTCGACAAAGCTCCTCTGCATGTGTGTGACAGGAGGTCGTTAGCTTTGCACCATGAATCCAAGTCAACCAAGGTGACCTCTTAGCTAACTTGGAGGGGGTAACTGTGGGTGCAAATTTTGGCAAGAAGTCTGCAAACAGCGGGACCCACCGGCCCTGCCTGGTGGGCCCCCGAAGACTACAGCGGGACCCATCGGCCCTGCCTGGTGGGCCCCCGAAGACAACAGCGGGACCCACCGGCCCTGCCTGGTGGGCCCTCGAAGACTACAGCGGGACCCATCGGCCCTGCCTGGTGGGCCCACAAAGACTATCGTGGGACCCACCAGCCCTGCCTAGTGGGCCCAAGAGCCTGGGAATCCCCTAGGAGACGATAGCGGGACCCACCAGCTTTACCTGGAGGATCCCCAGATACAACAGCAGAAACCGCCATTTGCCACCAGAGAATTCTATAAATAGCAACCCTTCGAATGTAAAAAGGATCCGATTTCCACTTCTGAGATCTGATTTTCAGAAACCAGAGCTCTGGATTTCAGTTTCCATTTTTCCACTTCCTCTCTTCGATCTTCTTCTTATCTTTGAAGAGATAAAAGGGGTTTCAGTGATGCTCGGCCTGTCGAGATCACTTCGATACAAGTGTTAGTGAATTCGGGTTGCTCCCTATAGCACGGAAACATAGGCTTCAGCTGAACTCCGAGATCACATCTCTCGCGTCAACTCCCTGATTGCATCTCCTATCTGTTTGCATATTGAAAGTATCAACTTCAATCAATAGATCGAACAACGATCTTTGACTCAAACCCTCAATTGACTGGTGCTGCGAAGTCTTCGGGTCGGCACGAAGATTTTACCCTACAGGGTGGTCGCCAGGCCAGGAATCTGGTCGGGACTGCGGTGGTCACCAGCTCAGATCTCCGATCGGGTGGTCGCCGACCGAGAATATGGTCTTCACTCTCTCTCTCTCTCTCTCTCTCTCTCTCTCTCTCTCTCTCTCTCTGGGTGCACTGCCGATAACTCTTTGCTGCATTGGGATTGCCCGATCGGTGCATTGAACTTAAGCCCAAACCGACATGCAAAGGAATAGCTGCATTGAGGTGCAAAGCAAGCCAATAATGTGAGTAGACAACCCTTTGCATGCCAATTTGGGCTGACTACGATTCATCATGCGTTTGTACTGATTATTTGCATCATATTGTATTAAAATCAGTCAATTAGATTGGTGATCAAGTTTATTTCTAGTAATAATAATGACCTCAAGTGACTGAAATGTCTATTTGGGGTTCATTATTGTTATTTTATTTGTCTTTTAAAGTATGATACCAACAATACATTTAAGACACGTTATCAAAGAGTCTGCCAAGGGACTGCTTTTATATATTTTGTAGAGTATTTTAAAGCACAAAATGAAATTACATGTTCCATGCTATGATTATTTCCTACACAGTCAAATTTGGAGCTAAATAGTACATATCCATATATAGAAGAATTTTTAAATATTTTGAACGAAAGCGCGAAGGAATCTATATATACATGTGATCTCTGTAAGAGAAGTTTCCCCCTGCGCAACCTCTGCCCGAGTTGTCACGGGCTGCATCCTTGGCAAATCCAGTGGCCCAAGTAGCTTCACCATTCACCAATTGCTCTGCCTCTGTAGATGTACCCAAAAAATAATAATAATCTAATTAATCTTTTCAAATTGGAACCATGAAAAAAAGACTAAAATTTTTAAACCCAAATAAAGCATCACACATGGAAAACATGCAAAGACTCCAGACCTCGAGGAGGGAGCCTAAGCGTGGAGTTTTGTTGTGGCGTGCCTTGGGCTGGCTAGTCCTGCTCAGCCATCGAATCGACGGTCTCCAGCGGTGAATCGGTAGCAGACGGATCTAAGAGCAAAATCCCATTAGACTTTCAACCCGAGCTCACTAACCCATCGAACCCGACCCGAATGTTTGAAGTGGCAAGATCAACATGGTAAAAAAAATATACTTGACTCTAATAGTTAATGGAACCATTCAATTTGAATCTTTAAACCCAATAAGGGCTATGATTGTGAGTGGAACCATTCAATTATGGAACTTCCATACTTCCAATTAGTTTATGGCTTCACAGAATTATGTTACTCAGTACTTACAATGCTTACTTAATAACCAAATTTGAAGGTTCATGGGATTGAAACTAAGAATTCAAAAGAAGATAGAGAGAGAGAATGAAATCTATAATTCATAGCATCTATAAAAGAGTAGGGAACGAAATCCAGATGCAATAACATACCCTAAACTATTCATAAAATTTTCAAACCACCTCATAAATACTTTAGAAAAGTGCAACTGCTCATATAGAATGAAATCCAGATTAGCCCAGCCTCAACAAAAAAATATGAGTAGGAAAGAGAGCAATTAGCCCGACTCAACAAAAAAATGACTAGCAAAGAGAGCAATCACTCACCTTCATGTGATTGGCCAGCTAAGCACCCAAAGGTCGCCGGAGCTGTTGTCCACCACCAAGACGTGCAGCTCATGCCCCGATTCCCCGCCGCCGGCCCCACTATAAAAGAGAGTGTAGCGACGGGATTTGGATCGGAAGTCCAAAGTCCATTATCCCACTTAACAAAATTCACACCTTCTGGCCATATACATCAACATTTAAACGGAAAAAAAAAACTAACAGTAAGAAAAAAGAGTCTCTCTCTCTCTCTCTCTCTCTCTCTCTCCACAGTTCTGTGAGGCTTATGGAAGAATTTTTATTGAAGGGGAAATGAGTGATTAGGGTCTTCACCTTGGTCGATCGGGGGATTTGTCGCTGTCAGAGCGAGGTCGAGGTCGATCATTGCCGGAGAAAAGAGGAGACCATTTTGCCATCATATGAAGGTGAAGTGATCATGATGCTAAGAGGCCCCTGTGTGGTTGAATAGATAAAAACAGAAACATTCATGAAGTTCTAGAATCCAATGGCTTGTGAAAACAACTAAGAGCTCGTTGTACCCATGGCGACACTAACGGAAGCAAAGATGCCCCTGTTGGCACTCGGACGGCCCCAGATGCAAAGAGGTCCCTAATCATAGCTGTGCATTAAAAAATCCATAAAAGCTTGAAGAAAACTTAAAAATAACATGGCAAATCCTGTTCCCCTTCTTCGATTCTGATATATAGATTGCTTCCAATTGAAACTGGATCAAAATGACCCAGCATCCATTTCCCTGTGCAACAAATCGTATACAAACATTAACTGTTGGAGAGAAATAAGTCGGCATCCATTTCCTTCGGTTCTATGTGGGTATCCATTTCCCCAGCAAGTATTGAAGTCACCACATGAGTGCACAATAATTTTCTACAAACACAATGCTTTCAAACCTTTTTTTTTTCTTTAGCACTTTTACCTTAAACCTGATTTTGTGGGGCTTTCAAATGTTAGGAAGCAAGCCTAATCAATCAATTATAGATCAGTTCTATGGATATTCGTTCATAAATCTTTTCAATAGCTCTCACATCCTCATTGGATATTTTAACCAAAGATTCAATTCATATGGGCAATTTAACCTTAATATGCATGAAAATATTTCAAATACAAAAAAAAAATTAAAAAAAATTGCTCACACACAAACAAAATTCAATCCCTCTATCTACATGAAAAATAAAACACTTGGGGAAACAAAAAAGAAGTGCAATACAAAATAGAAAATTGCTTTAGATATAAAATTAAAAATTTGAATAAAAAAACCTGATCCTCTTTCTCTGACTTTTTTCTCTCTTTTTTTCTCATTCCTTCTCTCAACAAACAACACGTTCTAGAGTGAGTTGTTGTCAAAAACCTGCAAAGATCATATGTTGGGGTGGAAAATTCAAGTCAAAGTCCTTAGGCAAAGGAACTGACCAATACTATGTGATGCAGTCTCATAGCATTTTGAATTAAAAGCAAAGCAAATGGATTATAAAAAAAATGCATGAATGAAAGACAGGTTTTATCCTCAGCGCAAATTATGACAAAGCCCTCGAGCCCAACTGAAAAAGCGCCGATGCTGTGGAAGAATTATATTATTTTCTCCTTAGGTTTTCTTTTCCTCTTACCTTTCACTTCACCTCTCTACCAAAACTTGACCAATGAAAATATTTATAACATGGCACAGCAGTCTACATGCTGACTAGACAAAATGAAACAAGCTGACTAGACAAAAACACATGCTGACTAGACAAAAAAGGATGGGTATGTCCTGTCATTTTTATTTCACAAATAGTAAATATGTTAATACATTAATACTTGATATATCAAATATGGAGTGTGTGGATTTAATCCAAAACACACATTAAATGATAAATCTATCATATTTTTGTATTTATGGCAAATATATTTTTGGCACATTGGGTAAACATGTCATGGACCCATCAGATTTGGCAAATGCATACCATACATTTGCCAAAACACACATAAAAAAAAATATTTGACACATTTTAAACCAAGTACCCATTAGATTTTAAATATTTTTATCTTATTTTAAACACAAATTAGAAAAATGAGTTGGGTCCACCATATTTTAAATCTTGTGGATCAGACACATTTGTCATATTTTAAATCTGATGAGTTCTTAGTTTCTTGCATCATTTACTCATCTAAAACATACATTAAATGATAATGGATTTTAAATCTGGTGGATCAGACACATATATAATTTTGTGTGTTGGACCTTCATCCATGCCTATCAATCTTTAGAGTATCCATGCATGACACACCGTCATGTGCTTCACCCCTTTTTTTTCTACTATTTCATCAAATAACATTATAAACCCTACAAGCAAAGCCCACATCACTATACAGACTATATCTTGCCTTGACTCTTGCTCTAGAATTCATTCACTTCGTGCCGCCATGAGATGCCCATGGGGTGCAACCTCAATTTGCTCTAGAATTTATAAATCAAAGGTTTTCTTCGCATAAGCTGCAGTGGGGTCTATTTACTAATTGCATACAAAATTCTTACTTTGTTGTGATGGTGTTTGTTGGGTTGTTATCGTCCTCTATTTTTTTTTGTTAAATTGCTTTGGGATAAATGAGGCATTTTAATTTAAAATAAATCTTTTTTATAGTTCAAATAAAGTTTTTTTAATACTAATTTTGATAATGAGGAGGTTCTTGCTTTGACCGGTGGTTTTGCTGGGTTTGTCGGTCCACCATGGTGGGGCCGTAGGAGCTGGGTGTTACTATCGAAGCCGGCTGCTTAGGTGGCAGTGAACATCCCAACAGTGACCGCTGTTAGTGGTGTCGGGGTTATCGGTCCGTCGGGGCAGGGCCGGTGTTGCTGTTATAAGTGTTTTGTTGCCGAAGTTGGTCAGGTGTGTTTGCCGCCAAATATGACAATGTTGGTGAAGGTGGTGATATCCAGGGAGTGTCTTGTTGTTGAAGGCGGCCTGTTGGAGTACCGACAGGTGTGTTGCCTTCGAAGACAGCCCGTTGTAGTGCCAATAGGTGTGTCGCTGCAGAAGGCGACCCCCTGCAGTGTCGACAGGCACGGGCATGCACTATTCAATAAACAAAGAAAGGATATCCTTTATCTCATCTCAAGGTTTAAAAACAACCCATTAATGAAAGAAAAAAAATTATATCAACAGATATAATTAAAAGGTCATAAATGAGGTCTGAAAAAAAAACCCCAGATATGATCTGAACCAGCAGTCAGTGGGAGTTCCTGAAAACTAAGAATCAAAAAACTAAAAAAGAGAAACAGAGACTCGAAGTGGGAGAGAGAGAGAAGCCAAAAAAAATGCTTTAATTAGAGAGGGAGGAATTGATTGCATTCGAACAGAGAAAAAAAAAAACAAAGACAAACAGAGAATTGAAGAGAATCCTGCTCATGATTCAGATAATCAAAAAATAGCAAAGAAAAAGAAACAAATAATTGAAGAGGGAGAGAATAGCAAGAAAGGATCGGAGAGAGAGAAATCAAGAGGGGCGGAAGGGGATCGCGCGCGCGCGTGCGAGCGAGAGCGAGAGAGAGAGAGAGAGAGAGAGAGAGAGAGAGAGAGAGAGAGAGAGAGAAAGAGAGGGGGGGAATACAACCTGCGGGGGATGATTCTTCATCGTGAGGGAGTGAAGACCATATTCTCGGCTGACGACCACCCGATCTGAGATCTGAGCCAGTGACCACCGCAGTCCCGAGTAGATTCCCGGCCCGGTGACCACCCTCCTTCAGATTGACCTCTAGATCTGAGATCCGGTGACCACCACGTGGCCCTCCCGATCCAGCGACCACCTGATCTGAGCTGCTTCCTCCAAATCCGTGGCCCTCCCGACCAGATCCATGGCTGAAATCGCTTGTGCACGTCTCCCCTGCACCGGATCTGCTAGTCACCCCTGCGATCTGATCTGCACCAAAGTCACAGGGGTTTGGGGGAGGGGGCACGATCAGTGGGAGGAGGAATGGGGCACGGATGAGGGAAAAGAGGAGGGGGAGTGGGGTGGGTCTGACGTGTAAAGGGGAGAGGGCGCGCTCGATCAGCGGCAGAGAGAAGGGACCGGTTTCGCTGGATCGTGTGGTTAAGAGTGGGTTAGAGAGCTAGAAATATTTCTATATAGATTACAATATAATAGTAAATTTAGATTTTTCAAAAAAGACTTTACAAAATGACATCTTTGGACCGAGTCGGCCCGAGTCACAGCCGGTCTGAGTTTCGATCCGAGTCGACTCGATTTTTGCCCGAGTCGAGTCAGACCGAGCTTTGGTACTATGATATAATCCATTGTGACTCTCTTGAAAAGATTTCATGGCAAAGATTAATTGCAATGGAGTTGGAGTTAAACAATAGACATAATCTCAGTTGGAATTAATTGCAATGGACTATAAACTAAGCTAGCTCTAAACCTTGTGAACAAAACTTAATGTCAGTTTTGGGTCATGGCTATACTTAAGTGGTTTGCCAGTTTTAGTTTCGGCAATAGTGAATTACTTGAAAGAAAAATAGCCTTTTCAAAAGAGATTTTACAAAATGTCATTTTCATTTTTTACTTACTACAACCAACATTAGAGATACACCATGTTTACATTGTAGTTCAAGCACTATAAGTAACTTCCAAGCAATACATATCCAGATTTGACAGATTTTTAATAGCATTAGCAAACCAAGCTAGCTCTAAACCTTGTGTTAAAAACATAAATGGTTATAATTAAATGACTACCTAAATGGTTCACCAGTTTTTGTTTCGGCGACGGTGAATTACTTGAAAGAAAAATAACCTGTTCAAAAAAGATTTTACTTGGAAATACTTATCTGGGTCAATCGAAGACTTCATGATGTCATCATTGAATCTCCTCACCGAAGGAAAATTGGTTGGGCATCATAGTGTAATCTTTTTAAATTTAGTTGGTTTTCTTGCGTTTGGTGAGAGCAATGTTCCTGGTTATGTGAGGCATCCTAACATCGTTCCTGTTTTAGGTATTTTTGAAGCACCTATGTGTTATTATTTATTACATCATAAGGCTCCTTACACTCTGAAAAACATTCTTCACTATAGCCCTAAGGCATTAAAGTCAGATTGGCACATCAGATTTCTAATCTACCAGATACTCTCAGCTTTGGCACACATGCATAGTTTAGGAGTTGCTCGTGGCAACATAAGCCCTTCAACCATATTATTCATTGATTCATTTTGGCATTGGTTGAATGTGACTAATATGTGCCATGTAAGAGGTAACTTGAGTTTGAAAGATCCTGTGGCTTTTTCCTTGAAAGCATGTTGTTGCAGGGAGAATTGTCTTTGCCAAGCTATATTTGCTGATTTGAAACTGTCCGCCTCTATAGATTGGCGTTCTTATTTCAAGAGGTGGTGGATTGGTGAATTGAGCAACTATGAATATCTTCTTATTTTAAACAGATTATCTAGGAGGACGTGGGTGACCATACATTCCACACTACATTTTGCCCCCCTTCAATTCAGTTTTTATCAAATAAAAATTATCAAATGAGAAAATTAAGTACTTGACAAAAGGGGGTATATTGTGCTAACATTTCAAACTTTAGGGTGCAAAGTGTAGTATATAGCACTAATATTGTCTAGTTCTCGAGCACTTTATATTTTCCAATATTGATTTCAACCAAAAAAGTAAATGAAAAATCCCTCATAAAACTTTGTGAGGATTTTCAACAAAGAGACTTGTATCCAACAACTAAATTTGAATAATAAAAAAAGATACAAGACGAAAACAAAAACAAAATTGTATGTATCTGAACATGATCTATTAGAAAAAAGAAATATAAAACAAAATCAAAATTCGGTGCGGAGATTACCTAATCGGGTAGAGAGGGATGTTACCTTGCAAACATCATTTCACATAGAATAAAGCACATTTAAGCAAAATATGTTTGCATGCTACTGATTTTTAAGAATTCAAATGATATTTCACACTACGTCCAAAACTGAATTCAATGAAAATAGTAAGACTGAAGATCTTCGAAAAAGTATATTCAATCAATCTGCAAGCATAGGGTAGTTGGGAAGCACATCTAAGAAATCCGAAAATTACAGTTAAAGCAACAAATAGAGAGATGATTGTGGCTACCGATTGCAGCGCTGCAAAGAGGCATTGAGAGGGGGGATGGCATGACACATGAATCGGCGGATTGCAAAGGCAACCAATCGAGAGAAACATGAGGTTGATTTGTATCAATCGGATGATAAGGATCCTTTAACTAAAGGCATGATATTGAATAGGAACGTATGCAGCAAGATATTATTTGGCCATCTAACAAATAACAATTTATACATCAAGATGTTTGCATCGGACGATTAATGTTGCATTACCATTAAGATGTGATGTTTACAATCAGCAAAACCTTCCCCTTGCAAATGTTAGGATCGACACCAAGTCCTCAAGCATCCTGCAAGGAAAGAAGATAACCATCTTCCCCTTAGATTAATATTGCCACCGGTATTTAATGAACACACCTTAGAATAAAAAAAATAGAACTTAAAAATTAATTAAAAAAAACTCAATCACATGAGCTTAAACAGAGTTGTGACGGAGAAGAGGAAGCATAAAGTCAGCGATTCCCAAGAGGAAGCATATCGAATAGAGGCAATGACTTCATCCGGCCAGCGTTGCTGTTGACGTCGCACTGGAGCTGCTTCGTGTGTTTTGCTCCCATGCATGTGGCGTGATCTTCGACTGCCTATAAAGTATAGTGATTTCAGAATTGTTGAGGGCATGAATGAATAAAAAAACTTCAAGTGATTTCAGAATTTCAGAATTGCTGAGGGCAGAATTGCTGAGGACATAAAGTGTAGTGATTTCAGAATTTCTTACTGGTTTTTCCACCGCGCCGAATATTAGGGCTGGGATAGTGGAGTCATCGAAGCCTACAGCTCCTGCCAATTTGCTTGAGACCTGTGCTTAGTCAAGCGAGAACAAAGGTTAGAGAGAGAAAGAGAATGGATTGATTGAGTATTATACAGGTAAGGATTATGACGTACCTCCTCATCAAGCAAGAGAGTTCCATCGGCCTTTGGAGATGTAATTCATGAGGATAAAGTCTTCTTTGAGGATCCAGTACCCTCTTCAATGGTTATGGCATACCTGCACATGGAGAGAGAAAGAGAGAGAGAGAGAGAGAGAGGAACTGACCCATCTCGCAGCACGAACCTGATCTATTCTGCCGAGACCCTCGGCTGCGCCACCGTCTTACCCTGCCGGCGTCGGGACTGATCTGGAGAAAGGGAAACGATGGAGGGGGAATCTGGATCCAGCCCCTCCCCTGCAATGACTCTACAAATCCCCTCCCCTTTCAGCTGATCCATCAGAGAAGAAGAGGGTAGGCATGGGGTGGTGGCGGCAGTGGTGATGATGGTGGTGGTAACGGTGGGGAGAAAAAGAGAGAGAGAGAGAGAGAGAGAGAGAGAGAGAGAGAGAGAGAGAGAGAGAGAAAGTTATGAAAGAGGGGGGTTTTGGCGGGGTCGGTGGAGCAGCCCCCCATCGTCTCCCTCTCTACAGCAAACCCCCCAAATCATCTTCCTCTCATGATCAAATCCCACTCACTTGCCGGCGTCAAAGAAGAGATAGAGGAGGTGTGCTGCAGGTGATTGACTATAGGAAGAGTGGGATTCACCGATCGGAGCTTCCTAACGGTCAGGGGGAGTGCGATTCACCGGTAGGGCTGCCTGGGGGATGCCGGTAGGCACGGGGTGGTGGTGGCAGTGGTGCCGGAGGTCCATCGGAGTGAGAGCGCTCATGGAGAACAGAGATCTTGTAGAGGAGGTTGCAGTAGGTGCTTACCGGAGTCCGCTGCAGATCCGGCTATTGGCTGCGGAGAGGAAGCTGCAAGGCTACCGCGGGTCCGATCTAGGGCCGGATCTACTCGTCGGTGAGGTGGAGAAGGAGAAAGCGGAGTTGGGTTTTGGGAGAGAGGACGATCATGGCGAATAGGCGGCGGTATTTAGGGAGGGAGGGGAGGGGGAGAGAGTAGGCAGGTGGGGCTAAGGGCGTGAGAGGGAGGGAGGGTGGCGGGCGTGTGTTTGGTCTCCCAAGAGAGGAAAGGAGGGGAGGGGGGAGGGAATGGGTAGGTAGGTGGGGCTGGGGGCGTGGGTTCCTAAGGGGGGCGGGGGCGTGGGTTTGGTCTTCCGAGAGAGAGAGAGAGAGAGAGAGAGAGAGAGAGAGAGAAGGGCGGGGTTCCAAAGGAGACTGAGTGAGATTTAAGAGGTGCATTTAAAAGGGACGATGAGTGGGATATGTTGGTTGGGGCTAGAAAACGAGCGA
>OX393554.1:23101892-23111892 GCA_947650365.1 Chamaelirium japonicum
TTCTAACATTTGATGCCCCTAGAGGTTTTAGAATTTGATGTTTTTTTGTGAGGACGATCAACTTGTCATAGAGAGCATGCCCACCAAGTTTCATCAAATTCTAAAACCTCTAGTAAGGTTTCGCACAAGGTTTTGCATATATATATATATATATATATATATATATATATATATATATATATATATATATATATATATATATATATATATATATATATATATATATATATATATATATATATATATATATATATATATATATATATATGGGAAATGAGTTCCTATGACATGTCATAGGGAGTACCCTATGACATATGGTGAGTTAGTAACCCTAGAATATTTAGAATATTCTGAATTTTTATGAGGATGATCACCCTATCTTAGATAGGACCCCCGCTAAAAATCGGTTCATTCTAAACCTTCTAGAGGCATCAAATATGATTTTCAATTTAACGGTTAAAATGGATGGCCGATAAAGCTTCTAGCATTTGATGCCCCAACAAGTTTTAGAATGCTTTGATTTTTTGTGGACATTCTATCTAAGGTAAGGTGATCACCCTCAAAAAAATTCAGCACATTCTAAACATTCTAGCATTACTAATTCACCATATGTCATAGGGTACTCCCTATGACATGTCATAGGAACCCAGCCCTCTTTCTCTCTCTCTCTCTCTCTCTCTCTCTCTCTCTCTCTCTCTCTCTCTCTCTCTCTCTCTATATATATATATATATATATATATATATATATATATATATTATATATATATATATATATATAATTATATATATATATATATATATATATATATATATATATATATATATGATAACGATCCGGTGAGATAACTCTTTTATGAGATATCTTTGAGAGACCTATCCCCACAGATACCACCTATCGGCTTCCATCGATAGAGGACTTTAGTGACTACTTCTATTGTGAGCCATCCATTCGTCACCCCATCTCATTCGGTGACCTCCGGGGAGATCCGCTTCCGGCAACCACCTCCGGTGACTTCTAGCACCTCCCGATTATGAGTTCGAATGACATTTGTCGTCGTTCAAGGCTTTGATAGCCATCGGCAACCTATCAAAGCAGCGAAAAACGCTGTTTTCAAAGGTAGCGACGTGCGACATGGGAATAGATGCGGTGTGTAGGTCTGATCGTCCAATTGGTTGCGATTGAATGGTCTCTTCGCTTGCTGTGTGCAGCGGGATTTCAGATGGCGACAAAAACAAATTGCGTATGGTGTGCAGTGGGATTTCAGACCATCCAATTGGGGCTTTTTTATCAGATCTGGGCAGGAGTAGGGGTGGGACTTGGGTGGGTTGAAGGGTCTGCCCATACCCAACCCGACTTGCACAAATCTTAACCCGTTTTGCCTGTGGAACCTGTGGAAGCCCAACCCATGCTTGCCCATTCTAGTTGCTCGGGTTGCCCAATTTGCAAAATAATGGGGGGGGTTGGGCGGGTTGCCCAATTAGAAATGCTTGTGCACATAAATAGATTGAAAAAATACCCAATAGAATTTTGAATTGCATAAAAAAAATCTTTGATTTGCATAAGGAAAACATAAAGTCTAACCCATATTCTCTATATTTTAAACGAATTCTTAGCATTCAACATAAAACAGACAGGATTTGATTTCCATAAAAAAAAAAGTAACAAAGCATTCAACCTTAGTGTGTCACTTCCTCGGGTTGGGAAGATCGGTGCCCAAACCCGTCCAAATTGAAATCGGGTTGATCTTTATTTGTCTAAACCCATCCAAGATTTTAACCAACTTTGCCCATTGTTCAGGTTGGGTGGGTCAGGTTCGGGTCAAACCCGCCCAAGTCCCACCCCTAGGCGGGAGGCGTGTGAGAGAGCTCGGCGAGAGGGATTTGGGGCTGCGATCTGGAACTCAGGGAGCTCGGCGATAGGGAGAGTAACTCGGCGAGAGAGAGAGATCATATCCCGAAAGGGACAGCTCAAATCTTGGTAGGAAGTGTGCGGGAGAGCTTGGCGAGAGGGATTTGGGGCTGCAATCTGGAAAGCAGAGAGCTTGGCGAGAGGGAGATCTCTGATCTGGGGCGGGAGAACTCGGCAAGAGAGAGGGTGTGAAGTCAAACAGATCAAAAATTGTCTTCGCTATAGTGATCGCGATTTGTTTTTGTCGCCTTCTGAAATCCTGCTGCACACTACACTTGAAGAGACCGTTCGATCGCAACCAATCGGACAGTTCGAGCTACACACCGCATCTATTGTCATGCCGCACGCCGCAGCCTATCACTCCCGTGTGTATATATATATATATATATATATATATATATATATATAGGAAAATGCTATAGTGCGGCGGATTAACGTGAGGCTAACGTGCGGCCACCTCCATGGCCGCACATGTAGATTTTTTTTTTTAATTTTTTTTTTTCGAGGATCATCATCTACCCCTTGATGAGCCACATGTCAAAAATCAACTCATTCTAAGACCTATATGTGCTTCAAATGTATTCGGCATTTGTGACCATTCATTTGAACGGTCAAAAATGCCGAACACATTTGAAGCATCTATAGGTCGTAGAATGAGTTGATTTTTGACATGTGGCTCATCAAGGGGTAGGTGATCACTTTCAAAAAAAAAAATTAAAAAAAAATGTATACGTGGCCACCATAGAGGTGGCCGCACGTTAGCCGCTATATATATATATATATATATATATATATATATATATATTATATATATATATATATATATATATATAATATATATATATATATATATATATATATATATATATATATATATATATATATATATATATATATATATATATATATATATATATATATATATATATGAGAAACGGGATGCTACCTTTGAAAGCAGCGTTCTTTGCTACTTTGACAGGTCACAGGTGGCTATTAAAGCCATAAACGACGACAAAGGTCATCGGAACTCACAATCGGGAGGTATTAGAAGTCACCGGAGGTGGTCGCCGACGGTGGATGTCGTCGAAGGTTGCTGGATGAGGTGAGGTGATGAATGGACGGCTCACAATGGACATAGTCATGATAGTCCTTTATCGGTGAACACCGACAAGTGGTGTCAGAGGAGATCATCGGTGGAGGTAATCGGAGGTTGTTGATGTTGATTCTGGCCGGAGATCACATGTGGCACGGCCATGATGGGTTGTCAAAGCAGCAAAAACACTGCTTTGAGAGGCAGCATCCCGGCCCCCTCTCTCTCTCTCTCTCTCTCTCTCTATATATATATATATATATATATATATATATATATATATATATATATATATATATATATATATATATATATATATATATATATATATATATATATATATATTACATGTTAGGGTAGTTTGGGTTATTTATAACCCTGCCACCCTTAAAATCACGCAGAGATAAGTTGTCCATCCGATCTAATTCTACGTATCAAACACATCCCAATCCTCAAATTTAGATACCATTCTTAAACCGTTTGATCAAATCGAACGGATCAAAAACATCCCTCAAATCTCTTATAACTAAGCCACATAAATAATCGCCCCCCTAAAATCCCTCTCTACCCGTCTCTCTCTCTCTCCGATCCCACCTCTCTCTCTCTCTCCGATCCCACCCCTCTACCCGTCTCTCTCTTTCTCTCTGATCCCACCCCTCTACCCGTCTTTCTTTCTCTCTACCCATTGTGTGGGTTGTGGTGGGTGGGTGGGGGGAGGGGGTTCACGCCGAAGGCGCACTTGCTACGGAAGGATTTATGAGCTACGAAAGGAATGTTACAGTGAACTATGAGCTACGGAAGGAGAAAATGAGCTACGATCATTTTGACCACCCTAGAAGTTTTAGAATTTTGTGAAAATTGGTGGGTGTGTTGTCTAGGGTAACGCATTTTCATCCTCACTAATTTTCTAGGAATTCCAACACTTCTAGGATCATCAAATGGTAGAAGCTTTATCCACTGTCCGTAGTAACCGTTAACTTTACTTCTACCATTTGATGACCCTATATATTTTGGAATTCCTTGAAAATTGGTGAGGATGATCATGTTACCATAGATAACACACCCACCAATTTTCATGAAATTCCAAAACTTCTAGGATGGTCAAAATAATCATAGCTTATTTTCTCCCTCCGTAGCTCATAGCTCGCTCGCTCTCTCTCTCTCTCTCTCTCTCTCTCTCTCTCTCTCTCTCTCTCTCTATATATATATATATATATATATATATATATATATATATATATATATAATATATATATTGAGAGAGAGAGAGAGAAATGCAATAATGCGGCATGCGGTACGTGTGCCACCGCGCCGTAGCCTTTTGATGCATCCGCTGCGTGCATCGCATGCACGCAGCGATGTATCAAACGGCTACAGTGCAGTGCCGCATTTACCGTATGCCGTATTATAGCATGCCCCTATATATATATATATATATATATATATATATATATATATATATATATATATATATATATATATATATATATATATATATATATATATAACCCTCTAGTGCGATCCGGTCGGAGCGATCCGACCACTATGGGTCGTCCGATTTAATTTATACGGCTGTGATGTATTGTTTTGGCGGTGCATGCATCACAACTACCATATGTTGACTCAGTGACGTTTGCTCGCTAACATCCATATGTTGCACTACTTCCATTGCAAATGTTGTACTGGGAGACCTAGGTGGGCTGGGCGGTGCCTGCACGCTAAAATCCGCATGTTGCTATGCTTCGTTGCATATGTTGCATTGCTCCCAGTGCATATATTACTTGTCAGGATCACACTTGAGGGATTATATATATATATATATATATATATATATATATATATATATATAATATATATATATATATATATATATATATATATGATATACTATAATATATATATATATATATATATATATAAACAAGGGACGTCGGGTTTTGTGCTAACTAGACAAAATGGAACAAAAAGCTGACAATGACAAAACGGAGCAAGCTGACTAGACAAAATTCTCCGTGCACTCGATCACAGTCGTTCGCTCTCTTTTCCTCTGATCCCTCTCTCTCTCTCTCTCTCCCGATCTCTCTCTCTGTATCTCTCTCTCTCTCGCTTCCCCCATCTCTCTCTCCCTGTATCTCTCTCTCTCTCCATATCTCTCTCTTACTTCCCCCATCTCTCTCTCTTGCTTCCCCATCTCTCTCTCTCCCCATATCTCTCTCTCTCTCGCTTCTCCCGATCTCTCTCTCCCCATCTTTCTCTCTTTCCATCTCTCTCTCTTCCACCGATCTCGTCTCTCCCCTCTCTCTCTTTCTATTCGTATCTCTTTTCCCCCGATCTCTCTCTTCCCTTGATCTCTCTTTCTCTTTTCTCTCTTCCCCATGATATAGAAAGAGATGGTGACGTGGACGCATGCATGCATGGGGTTGGTGAAATGGACGGCTATGATCGACTTTAGAGATAGAAAGAGAGAGAGGAAAACCAGAAATTAAAGAGCGGGAGTCATGCAGGCTCTGGATTTAAGAGAGAGAAGAGATAGAAAGAGAAGAGAGAAAATCGAAATTAAAGAGGAGTCATGCATGGATCAGGATTTAAGAAAGAGAAAGATATAGAAATCATGCATGCATGGGTCGGTGAAAATAGGTGGCTGTGATCGGCTTTAGAGAGAGGGAGAAGAGAGAGAAAATTAGGAATTAAAGAGGGGGATTCATGCATGGCTCGGGATTTAAGAGAGAGAAAGAGATAGAAAGATAAAAGATCTAGAGGAAAATCGGGAATTAAAGAGGGGGATTCATGCATGGCTCGGGATTTAAGAAAAAGAAAGAGATAGAAAGGAGGAGATAAAATATGAAGAAAGTTCGAGTACAAACTGAGTTTTAGAGAGAGAAGGTGACGTGGAGGCATGCATGCATGGGTCAGTGAAATGGCGGCTATGATCGGCTTTAGAGATAGAGAGAGAGAGAGAGAAAGAGAGAAGAGAGAAAATCGGGAATTAAAGAGGGGGAGTCATGCATAGCTCGAATGTGATAGTGTTGGGGTTGAGGTTGGACGTCTGTGATTAAATTTGGGTAGAAGAGAGGTATATGAAGGAAAGGGAAAGAATGCGAGAAAGAGGGGGCATCTGCGAGCTTCTCGAAATGATGAAGAGAGAGGGATCGCACAAGGGGAGTTAGGCTCGGCTCGAACTAGAGAAAGAAAGGGAGAATCAGGAGGATAAGGGATGGCTGATATCGGGTTCGATGCCAAAACTTCAGGAGTCCAAGAGGATCATAGGGTATGGGTAGTTGGGATGAAATAGAAAAGAGAGAATTAAGGATAGGGGATCACAATCATGCCCGAGAGAGATATTGTGTGAGGGCTGCGGTTTTGGTTGCAGCTGGACACGAGAGAAGATAGTAGATCGTTGAGAGAGAAAGTCGGATAAAAGGGACGATTGCGATCAGGTCGTGCATGAATACTATGGGTAGTTTTAGGAAAAAGAGTAAAGAAGGAATAGTAAATAGACCTCAAAAATTAAATGAGAAAGAATTCGTTGGAAGAGAGGGAATGACTGTGAATGTCATGCATGCTACATTAATTTGCTTGGTTATTATAATGGAGAGAGATAAATGGTTACATGCATGCATGGCTTTAATGGGATCAATTGGAGTCTATTATGTGTTGGTTGGTTCATGGACGACTATAATGATTGATTCGATTTGGGTGAATTGGGAAAAGAAATAGAGAGTGACGTGCAAAGGTTCTTGAGATGGGGTAGGGTGAGGTCACGAGGGACTCGGGTGCGTTCGTCGTAGGCTCGGTGGTGAAGCCTTCGGCGGCCCGCTGCAGTGCCGACAGGCACGGGCATGCAGCTAGTATATATATATAGTACTGATACATTGCGGCCGGTAACGTGCGGCACCCCCTTCCGAGGTATTTGGAATTTTCTTTTTTTGGGATTGATCAGCCACCCTTGGATAGCATACACAAAAAATTTCAGCCCGATCCAAGCCCTGTAGGTCATCCAAATGTGTTGATCAAAATGACGACAAAAATGAACGACCAATAAAAGTCAATCACATTTGGACGGCCTACAGGGCTTGGACTGGGTTGAAATTTTTTATGTGTGCTATCCAAGGGTGGGTGATCAATCCCCAAAAAAAAAAATTTCCAAAATGCCCCGGAAGGGGGTGGCCGCACGTTACACGGTCGCAATATATCACTACTATATATATATATAATATATTATATATATATATATATATATATATATATATATAGATATATATATATATATATATATATATATATATTATATATATATTATATTATATAATATATATATATATATATATATATATATATATTATATAGGGTCGGGATCGGCTGACCTTGTAAATTTGACCCAGCAATAACCTAGTACCCTTTGATGCATCTAGAGGTTTTAGAATGGGCTGAATTTTTGTAGACATGTTGTCTATGGTATGTTGATCATCCTCACAAAAAAATCAGCCCATTCTAAAACCTCTAGATGCATCAAATACGCTCTTCAAATCAACAGTTTTTTACTATAAATTTTAACCGTTGATTTGAAGAGCGCATTTGATGCATATTGAAGTTTTTAGAACGGGCAAATTTTTTGTAAGGATGATCAACATACCATAGACAATATGTCTACAAAAAATCAGCCCATTCTAAAACCTCTAGGTGCATCAAAGGGTGCTGGGTTATTTGATGGGTCAAAATTGTTGGGTCATCCTATCCTGACCGCACCTAAGTATCCATCTAATGCATCCGTCGCGTGCATTTGGGTCATCCGATGCTTAGGTGCGGTCCGCGGTTAGCAGCCGTCCGATGCATCTGTCGCGTGCATTGGATGCACGGAGAGTGGTGCATCGGATGACTGCGGACCACGGAGTTGCACGGACCGCAGACCGCACCTAAGCATTCCCCCCTATATATATATATATATATATATATATAATATATATATATATATATTATATATATATATATATATATATATATATATATATATTATATATATATATATATATATATATATATATATATTATATATATATATATATATATATATATATATATATATATATATATATATATATATATATATATATATATAGGGGAGGGATACTCTTACAAGTCATCTCTTACAAGCAACTCTTACTAATGATCCCAGCCATCCATCGGATTGCGATGGATGGCTGGGATTTCCCCTCAACTTCCCACTCTCTCTCTCTCTCTCTCTCTTCTCTCTATATATATATATATATATATATATATATATATATATATATATATATATATATATATATATATAGTATATATATATATATATATATATATATATATATATATATATATATATATATATATATCGGGTTTACCCAGCAACCCCCCCCGGCCCCCTCCTGTCCGTCGAGCCCCCCCCGACCCCCTCCCGTCCGTCGAGCCACCCCGTCGGCTCCGGCCCCGTCCCCGACCCCCGCAGCTCCCGCCGTCACACTAGATCGCGTGTTCCCGTCGGCTCCGGCCCCGTCCCCGACCCCGCAGCTCCCGCCGTCCCCGACCCCCGCAGCTCCGGCCGGGCCCCGACCCCACCACCCTCCCCCCCCCCCCCCCCGACGGCGCCAGCACCCCGACCCCGACCCCGATCCCTCGCCGGGCGCAGCACCACCCCGACCCCGATCCCTCGCCGGCGCAGCACCCCGACCCCGATCCGCCGCCGGCGCAGCCCCCCGACCCCCTGCCGGTGCTGAAATCAGACCCCCCCCCCCCCCCGGTCGGTGTCGGGCTGCCGGAGGGGGGGGTCGGGGGGCTGCCGGAGCCGGAGGGGAAGGGGAAGGGGTCGGGGTCGGTGGGGATGGGGGTGGCGGTGCTGTAGCTGTGAGAGAGAGAGAGAGAGAGAGAGAGAGAGAAGGAGAGAGGGGGGGAGGGTTAATCGGATCCATTCGTTTCAGAACGGACAGCCTGGATCATTAGTAAGATCTCATGAGTAAGTGCTCATGAGTAAGAGTATCCCTCCCCATATATATATATATATATATATATATATATACTATATATATATATATATATATATATATATATATATATTATATATATATATATATATATATACATACATACACACATACATACATACATACATATATATATAGAGAGAGAGAGAGAGGTATGCTTGGTTGCGCTGTGCGCCGCCGCGAGAAAATATGCTGCGGAGCCACGACCGTCCGATTGAATCGGATCAAACGACAGTTCTGCAATCCCGCTCCCGCACCGCGCACAGCTGCACCGCACCGCAACCCAACCGTCTGATCTGCCCACCCCGTCCGATCGAGCGGCATCTACAGCTTTCGCTATTACTGTAGCGGCTACAGTAACAGTGAAAACTGTTACTGGCCGTTCGATCGATCGAAAAGGTTTGATGGGAATCGAAGTGGCCAGTAACAGTTTTCGCTGTTACTATAGCGGCTACAGTAACAGCGAAAACTATTTCTGGCCGTATCGATCGAAACAGATTGATGGAAATCGACGGCCAGTAACAGTTTTCGCTGTTACTGTAGCCGCTACAGTAACAGCGAAAGCTGTAGTACCCGCCTCGATCGGACGGCGTGGGCAGATCGGACGGTCGAGTTGCGGTGCGGTGCAGCTGTGCGCGGTGCGGGGAGCGGGATTGCAGAACTGCCGTTTGATCCGATTCAATCGGACGGTCGTGGCTCCGCAGCGTATTTTCTCGCGGCAGCGCACAGCGCAACCAAGCATACCTCTATATATAATATATATTATATATAATATATATATATATATATATATATGAGGAATGGGATGCTGCCTATCAAAGCAGCGTTTTTGCTGCTTTGAGACATTGTTTGACCATCCTAGAAGTTTTGGAATTTGATAAAATTTGGTGAGGGTGTTGTCTAGGATAAGATGATCATCCTCACAAATTTTCATCAAATTCCCAAACTTCTAAGAGGGTTCAAATGGTCGAAGCAAAATGCTGC
>OX393554.1:23116892-23121892 GCA_947650365.1 Chamaelirium japonicum
AAGGTACCTACTGAGGAGGCGAGTAATCGGGTATATTAAGGCATGACCATCTCAACACAATTATTCTAGTGGCACGGCATGTAATTTCTGTGGCCTATGCCATTGGAATCAACTGGAAAAAAAAAAGGAAGGAAAAGTTTTGCAATTTTCGGGTATAGGTGATGCTTTCAATCAACAACAAGAACACTCCATTTCTATTTTGTATGAACCAACAGGTACAGGGGCTTTGAAGCCTTCAACTGGTGGCTGCTCTACATCAAACCATGTGGAAGGATTAAAAATAAATCTATCAGAAGCTGGTTGTTTATGATTCTAGACATGGTATTCGATGAGCGCATGCAGGTATATTGTTTATAATCGGTGGAATCGATAGCCGAAGAAATGTTCATTAAGACCGAGACAAAGCCTTGATGTTATGGGCTTTTTGTTTAGTGAAAGTATAATATTGTTCTTTAGGTTGTTATTAACTGTCATACTGTGGTTTTATGAGAGCCACATCAGCGAGCAATCGCGGCATTTGGATGAATTTGGTTCCCTTTTTTTTTGTTGTTGAATATATTGTGGATGTCTCGATCCGTATATTACGTATGGCCGGAGGTTGCCCTCAGTAGATATGACAGGGGATGTAGAATATATTCAACAAGGATGTGGAATATATTGTTTAAGGCTGGCCTAAGTGCATAGTAGTGGCATGTAATAACTATATTTGGTATGAGTTTGAGTAAAGGCTTCTCACTTCTACTTTGGTTTTTTACTACAGGTGCTATATACTGATGAAGGGCTTAATGGATCTTGGCATAGTGGTGTAGTCATTGACTTTGGACAAAGCTCTCGCATTATTGAGTACATTGATCTCTTGAGTGACCATCAATGAGGGACGTCGTGGACAGTCCTCGACAGAATACTAATGTGAGCTAGAAATATTCACATAACTCTGTGTATATGAAGTGCTGAAACTGTGTACATGACGGAGGTTTCTGAAGTATTGAGATCCGATGGAGGTTCGGTACTTAGCCTACTAGTTAGGGATAAATTTGCAAAAAAAAAAGAAAAAACTGTATTAAGTTGTGCTTCAAATAGTAGCCTGTGAAATTAGTGTTTCTTATATAGTGTTAGGTCTCTTGGTAAAAAATCCGTGGCAATGTGAACTGTGAACTATAGATGTCTATCTACCATGGCAAGTAGTGATTCCATAGGTGGTGGGACTGATGCGTCGATCTACAGCTTGGTTGTTGGGTGGTGTGCCAGCTAATCCAATCTTAAAGCCATAGACACTTGTGATGATTGGGCCCCTTTGCCTTCTTTTTGCCTCAGCTTAGCCCTAATACATGATTCAAGGACAAGGGGGATGTGTAAGGCTACAGTGGGTCCTGGTGCTTTATTTCTGCTGTGAAACCAGTAGAGGTCCCTGGTTCGTTTTTGACAAGCTTGTCTGGGTCCTGGTGCAGTGGAGGCTTGGTGCATATTTATGTCGTCCAGATTGTATTCTTGTCTGGTACTGAGCCTCTTCTGGGCTCCCACTATTATTAGGAGTTACTGTGCAATTGGAGAAGATTTATTTTTTTCGTCACAGCAGTCTTGCACACAGGGCAAGCATTCTTCTGAAGAAGCCACTCCTTGATGCAGTAGATATGATAGCTATGACCACAAACATAACCCCAAATTGCATATACCATTAGAGTCGACCAAACCTCAAACATAACCCCGATTGCCATCAAGATTACATGGAAGAGAAATATTGAGTGTGTTCCCTCGGATATCCCAACCTTTACATCAGATTTTCAATAACTTGCATAATCACGCTGCGAGGACTATGATCACGATGAGCAGGACAACCCCAAAAATCGCCAAAAGCAAGCATGTCTGCAAAGAAAACCAATAAGGGCCAGATGATAAAATCATACAAGACTATTATAACAGAACAAGAATATGGAACATGGATCAACCATACCAAAGATGAATTTTTTGCATGAAAAGCAATTCAAATCACTCCAAATTGTCAATTTAAAACCGCAAACCAATATAATTTTTTCTTTGCTATATTTTCATCAAAAAAAAATACTTGCTACAATAAAAATGCAGGTCATGATTGTGAGAAGACATATACCATCAAATACTTGAAAATACAGATTGATCATCACATGCAACAGCAGCAGCAGCCGCCTCCTGAAAAGTGTACCTCATGAATAACTAAAAGTGTTCAAAGAGTAGGAAGTTATACATTAAAATTCAATAGGATCATACCTTGGCTTTGATACACCCGGTTTTGTAATGACCCTTTTCCCCACAAAACCCACATGTTCGTGACTTCTTACGACTTTCCTCTTGTGACTCCTCTAATCCACTTCTTATTCTGGTAGCTATTCTCGGTCGCCCTTTAGTTTTGACGGGTCCCGTCGGATCACGAATTGTAATATCAGGAAATATATCTTTGTTTTGGGAGATAGGTGTTGCCGAAGAACCAACTTGGCTAGCAAGTACTTGGGATAATGCATCAAACTCAACTGTCTGAGTTGTTTTTTTTCCGGTTATCAACTTCTGCCAACGTCTTTGACAAGATTGTGTCAAATTCCTCAGCGAATGTAGATGACTTGTATGCTTCTTCTAAAGCCTTATTGCATTTATATCGAATGCTCCAATAAAGATCGTGATCCACTTCGGTAGGTGCACTGTCACGTAGGCCAACCGAAACACATCGATGTCGTGCATCTATAGTCCATCGCTTCAAAATATATCTATCTGGAATCTCTGACACATGTTTCTTCCATAAAATATTTAGTGCGTGCCTACATAGTAATCCGACGAACTCAATTGTTTGCATTCACAAGAAACCACTACCCCATCAAAATTATCATACATGATAGTTTTCCATTTGCTTTGGTCCGATTGCGGGGCGTCCAACAATGAACTTAGTTAAGGTGCCCTCCTTATGCACCTTGTCAGCCCAATAACCGAAGGCATCTTTCAACTCTTGCTTGAATATGACAAATAAGGCTTTGGTGTAGCATCTTGCAGCTTGCTCCCTCAGCTTTCCATCCCAAAGTTAGAACGGGTTTTGAGTTCATGGTATTGAAATCTTCATCTTCCTCAGCAGAACGACGACTTGCTAATGCCTTATCGTACTGGACGACAAATTCGTGCAATGCTGTGTTTGCATTAACAAATGTATCGAAGAATGAATTTATACTTTCAACCCTTTGACTCGTTCTCGTGCCAGCAAGAAATGTATCCTTTAGATAACAAGGGATCCAACTTTCTCGTTTCCCCCATAACTTTGGCAGCCAACTTTTCTCTGCCAATTTATACCTTGTCATCAACACTTTCCAACATTCCTCTGCTTCAAGTATAGTGTTACTACCCCGCAATCTGTTAAAGTATATTTCAAACTCTATACCGTGTATAGTTTTTAAATGCACTATATGCTCACCAATATTCTTGTCAAGATGCCAATCACAATATCGATGTCGAGTATTTGGAAAAACTTTAGTGATTGCATTTCTAATAGCTGCATCCTGATCGGTAATGATAGCTCCCGGTGCTTTACCATGCATATATGTAAGTCATTGATGAAACAACCAAACAAAGGTTTCCTCTGTCTCATCGGCTAGTAATGTGCAACCGAACAAACTTGACTGCCGATGGTGATTGATACCAGTGAAAGGAGCAAATGGTAAACAGAAGCTATTAGTACGATATGTGACATCGAATATAATAACGTCACTAAACTTAGCATATGATTCTCGTGATCTCCCATCTGCCCAGAATACACTTCTTAAAGTTAAATCTTCGGCCACTTCAAAAGAAAAGTAAAAATCTGAATCATTGGCTTTTTTCTCTTGAAAGTGTTTAATAACTTTAGCACAATTTTGACCGATATTGTTCTTTCTTTCAATTCTCAAGTAATCATGAACTTGTTGTGGAGTTACAATGTCATTCTGGCTTGATTCCAATACATTGACAACCTTTGCAATTTCTGAATTTGTTATTCCTTCACTATGAAGCTGTGTAATTAAATTCTTGACTCGTGGCTGTCGATGAACATTCTTGTGTGAACGATGCTTTGATGTCTTTGTTGGACTAGTCAGCTCATGATTGTCATGTTGCTCAACAAACATGGTAACTCTCCAAGTGTCAGAATTAGTAAGAATAATCTTCATCCTTGCATTACATCCTACCCGTAGTTGACGATTATGAACTATTTCTTTGTCTGCCTCTCCTTTGTTATTCTTCAGTGTAAAAGAGAGAGGGAGAGAGAAAATTAAAACGTGCATTGCTAGATTTAGACTTCTGTCTTCTTTTTAGCATATACCCATCTCTGGATAGAGGGTTAGGGGTCTCTGGATAGAGGGTTAGGTAGACCCCAACTTGTGTATTAATTTGTGGGAGATAAAGGCCAAGCCCATTTGGCATGCCCAAAAACTTTGGGCCAACCTGGCGGATCAAAATGCCACCTTCATATCCTCTCGCATGTGAAGAGAATAATCACAGGGTTGCCCCATGCATTAAAACGGTTTCTTGGAAGGGTTTCATAAAGAAACCCATCTTTATCCAGAAGGTGTTTGCTATTGGTTTGTGCAACTATAAGAGCTTATGAGGTTGTAATCATCTCAAGAGAGTTGCAGGTTTCAGGCTATATCCCTGTGAGGAATGTACCTTCTCTTTTTATATCGTGGACAATGATCTCTTTGGTTGACCCCATCAGAGGGTGTGAGATAACCATCTCTACCCATAGGTGTCTCGTGTTAACGCACCACTTAATCACTTGTTTTCTTCATTATTAATTTTTTATCAATTTGTGTGGCTTGTTTTCGTCACACCTGAAAGCCGTTCCATTTACTTCCTCATTGTCCTGAAGCTCTGATCAAGGAGCTGAGACCCATTCCTCATAGAACAATGGAATCAACGCTTTGACAATGGAATCAACGCACGGAAGCCTCTTGATTTTTTTTCCGATGCGAAGGCTCATTTGCTGAATGGATATACGACTTCTAGTGTATTTG